>JAVSBS010001197.1:107487-118412 GCA_033124195.1 Coracias cyanogaster
TTAAGTTTTATGTGTTTCAATTTATATTAGGTTAAATTCATTGTTTGGTGCAATGTATTTTCTGTGTTATGTTGAAATGCAAATCACTTGCTGCTCTTGAGGCTGTATACAGCAAATTTTAGTGACAGGTTTGATAGTTTTGTTAGGTTTAAGGCTGGATCGACAGTATATTTACAGATTTAAATACATAAATTAATTTCAGATGTAATTACATGCTGGTATATTTTAAATATGAGTACAATGTAAAAGCATGCATGTATGCAATAAGTCCATTGTATTTTAAGGCTGCAAGGTTAATGCTGAAAAAGCCAGCATCAGTGTCTTATCATGAGCTCAGTCAAGCCTCCTTCTAAACACCAGTGAATTGGTTTAGAAGCATAACAGTGAAGCCTGGCAATTTCATTTCGAAGCAAAGTTGCCATTCAAGGCCTTCAGGGCAGGATTTTAATTCACATTGACTTCTGAGTCTGTGAGTTTGAACAAGCCTGAGAACTCTAGGAGAAATCAGCACAATTCACCAGCCTTCCTATGATTTCAAATTAAAGAAAACCTTTCCTCAGAATTCAGAGGGTTCATGGGACACCCAGACCAGGTTTGTCTGAAATAGGAGAGAACCTCCATGTGTCTGTCAAAAAACTTCAGCTGTATCGTAGACCTGTGGCAGAAGATCTGCCAGACATGGTTTTTCCCTCTCTTGCAACATAGCTAAGGAGCTCCAGTGAGAAATCCTTGAAAGTTAGGAATAGAAGTGTAATACATTTAAATTTCTTCTCTCCACCATAAACATAACATAGTTTGTTATTACAGAATTACTTAGGAGCATTAAGCTACTGGGATTTAATTTCTATTGGAGCCTGAAATGCTACACATGGGTAAGAAACCCCATGGAAGCTGCAAAGTAGGAAAAGGTATCTTCAGAGTTAGAGGCAAACTCTCACTCACTTCATTTGGAACAAGACCTTGCTAGGAATCTCACCAACTTTTACTGAGTAACCACCCATCAGATTGCCTCTTCTCTGCATGATTCAGGAGTCAAGACTCGTCAATGCTTCTCTTTCTTGATTTCCATCTCAGTCCTGGAAGGAGAACCATCTGCCACTGGCAGAGGCTAGTGGAAGTTGCAGGTGTCCTGCATGCTTTGGGACTACCCCATCATCACACAGCTCCCAGGAAGCTCACACAAGTACTTCCCACTCCTGTCAGCAACGACAAAAAGCACCAAACTACTGTTGGGCAACTGTTGCCACTGATGCAGCCCAATATCAAACAATCTCTGGCAAAGCCACAAATGTGTGCAGAAGCACTGTTTGAAGAAGTGCCAGTTTCCCTCACTCACCCACTCATCTGTTTGTTTTCAGATCTGTAGAAATTCTGTTTCCTCTTCAAGAGATCCGTTTGACAGACAAATCTTATTGATCTCCAAGTACGTTATTCCACTTTGTCAGCATCTGCCCTTTCACTTAGAGCGGTGATTAGAATAGGACCCTGATAGCAATAGAAATGTAAATATTAACTTGCCCGAACTATTTATATCTGAAAACTGAAAAAGACAAACATGTTTGTTGATTTATATACTGAGCCACCCAATTCAAATACTGGAAACTTTAACTGTGCCCAACGTAATGTACACACGTCATTCCTGAAGGTGCCAAGTGTGAGGTGATCCACAGTTCCTCTCTGTAGTACTAGGAGTAGGAATATAGTAGGATAGATCTAAAAACAGTCTGTGCAGCACACAAAGAAGGGAAGAGTCTCCAAGTTATGGCACTGAGCAACAGACATGGGCAGTGAAAATACGATCGAAAGAACACCATTTGGACCATGAGAGATTGCCTGAGAAGTGGCTACACCTAAGGAATCCACCCAAAGAGACTGAATGTTCATGCTAAGCGAGCCAAAATTTCACTTTAATCATTCAGTTCAATGAGTAAATTAAAGAACTTCAATAAAGAATTAACATTGCAAATCCATATGCTGCAGTGATATGAAACATATGGAAATTGTAATTATGGGATTACAGAATTAAAATCAAAATAAATATAAAAGTAGATAGAAGTCAAAGAATTTCAGAGAAATGTGCACAGGAAAACTGTTGATGAGATCAATTAGGTAAGATTCCTCTAACTTCAACAGTTACATTTCAAGAAAAATCTGGGAATCTACAGGAGAAGGGTTTAAAGTGAGAGGAGAGCCAAACCTCATTTTTATTATCTTACAATTGCAAGTTACAATTGCATTTGTTGGCTATTTGGCACCCAGCACCCTAACAGCTTATCTTATTCCATCTCTAACGCTTACCATAAACCATTCTCTCTAGTCACTATACCTAGGCCTCCTGGAAGAGCTAGGATTAAGTGATAGGTTTACACTAGGGAACTGAGGAGCTCTGCAAAGATGCCTGAAGAATTTAAAAGGACACATTAAACTTAAATGAAGCAGTAAGCCATCCATAAGGAGTTCTGAGGAAACACTGACTCAGATAAGCAATCAGTTTAAGGCCAAGTAAATAGGCAGATGCATCAAAAAAGGCAGAGATAACACCTGAGCAACCTGGAACTCAGCCTCACATGACTTGTATCAAGAATAGCAAGAAAAGGGGACTGAATGAAGAGAAGCAGCAATTGACAATCGAGAAGGCATGGACAACTGTAAAGGCACTGAACTAGTCATGGACAAGGAGAGGTGAGACAGATAGTAAACTGCTGTGCTCGTATTTGGCCCTACTTCCTCCCAGCTGCTTTCTGAGAACTCTCAGACAAGGATCAGGGATCAGGCCACAGGCCAGAACTTGCTCTTCCAGCAGGCCGTTTCAGAACACTCTCTCTTTACAGGTGCTGTAACCCACGTTCCATCATGGCTGTTACCATCAGCTTGATATCCAAATAAGAGAAGCTTCTCATCACACGATGGCTGCACATTCAAGAAAAGAACACAGGCCCACAGTATCTGTTTGAGCTCGGTGACAGTCAGCCAACTTACACTCTTCACAAGTGGAATACAGAAGGATGCTCACTTCCTTCAGCCAAACCCAGTAAGTACCACCGGCATGGTAGCCTTGATATTTGCCAGACTGATTGCTAGCCACCCTGGGCAGAAGAGTTTTAACTGCAACAAGGATTGCAGAAGCCATATGGGACAAGCTCCAGGGTGAAATCAGAGGAGAGGAACTTCAAGTCCTACCTGCAAACAGCACATTCAGCGAGAACGATCAGCCACAGAAGTGTCATATCAGACCAGTTAATACAGAGCAAAGAATGAAGGACTGAATACAGTAGGTATCTTTAGGTAAACCAGGTACCCTGTGTAAGCACATCCAGTTTAGCAATGGAAAAAAGAGATGACTCGCTAATATCACATCACTTTCTAATTCCCATTGTCTCTGGGTGTCAGCTTCACACAAGCCCTTGCTCGTTTCACAGCCAGGTACTATAGAAAGCAGCACACACAGGCCTAAAAACGGCAGTCATCTGGGAAGGCTATTCTGTGGTATCCTATATCAATTGCTCAGTCTAGCTGCCTACAAATTACCCTTTTTGTATTCAGGCTGGTTTTTAAGTATTTCGAATTAAAAAGAGCAAATGTAATTTCTTCGGACTTGAACAAGCTTTGTGGGTTCCCACACCCACCATTCCGTGTGGACGCGTGCGCTGCAGAACTACCTCAGAGAAGCCGGGCACACTGTGCACTGCCATCCCACAGGCTCACCTCTAAAAAGCACTTACAGCCACATCTGATCACACTATACATCCAGAGCAGCAGCTATGCTGATTTTCCCACAGGGACGCTTGCAAGAAAATCATGATTTTAATAAAGACACAAAGGCCTGCCTTAACTCCAACAGCAGCAAATAAAACTTAAAAGTCAGAGTTACATAAACAGTCATGTGCTAGCATGCCCTCAGTCCCCCATTTTTCCTTCATCATTTCTGTGACCTATAATAGGTAAGTAGCACAGGAAGTCACTGTCCCCTCTGAATGGAATTTCTGGCTCGCTCACTTATCAATGGGATGATTATTCAACTCTTGACCTCATCACAAAATGGTTTAGCAGTGTTGCTGTTGCTTGAACCAAATTTCTCCACTGCAGGCTGACCTAGAGAGAGCAGCACAGCTGCAAGAAGGAACTGCCAAAAAGCCATAGTTCTTCTGTTCTGTCCTTCTCCCCTGTGTTTAAGATGTGTGAAAATACTCACACAATTAGATAGGAAAAGAAGCCCTAGGTAGGACTATGTATTTCATCTCCACATCTTCTAAAATAATGATTTTCCTAACTGGAGGGAAGGAGGAGAGGGGAAAAGAAAGGCACAGCTTTTAAAGACAAGGCACATATCCCTCTACTTTTATCCCTAACTTAAAGCAACTTTGAAAAAATCTGCTTGAAAGACAGCCCCATAATTTTCACCTAGCAATTTCTCTAGTGCTGTTTTTTTTTTAAAAAAAAGGGATCCAAGGCGAACAAGATTAGAGAAAGTTAATTACCTTGCAGTAACTGGAATTCTTCCAGATGCTTTGCCCGTATGCATAAACAACTGTGAATGTGCAGAAGAACCATGCATTCAGGTTTGCCAACTGCTAGACAACCACAGCAGGTCAAAATGCCTGTACAGCATCTCAGTTTCCTCTCTAAGGCAGAATCCAGGTGTGATAGACTCTTCCGAGGAAGAAGAAAGTAGGACGGATTACGGAAAAACTTTGTCACAGACAGCATAAAACTGCCTTTATTTCCTTTCCCTCAAAGGAGAAGGATTTTGGGGTAGATGGGAAACAGAGACAGCAGCCTCTTATTTTCAGCCACGAACCCCAGAATAAATGTGTCATGTGGGTTTCATTACCTGCTAATAAGGTTCTTCTTTACTGGCTAAGTATCCATGGAAGAGGACAGAAATACATGGCTTCTCCTGACGTGAGCTGTCACTATTTGATGAAGGTTCTCAGAGCTGTTGACAGACCATAAGATAGGACCTTATGATGACAACATGTCTGATCTCCCCCAAAACAAGTTCTTCAAAAGATAACTCCTAGTGCGATGGATGTTTAACACCTTGCCTCCAAGAAAGAATAATTATTCTTCTGTCCTAGGCAAGAGGTTATAGTTAGTAGCTGCAGGATCAGTTATAGTTAGCAGCTGTAGGATCAGTGTTCAAGGAATGTTGCTTCCACGAGGACTCAAGAGATTTTAAGTGCCAAACAAACAGGCATTGCCTTAGAGTGCAGGTAGAAGACACTTAAGCTGACAAAAGCTCAAGACCGACATAAGTGGTGGTTGCTCAGTTGTTTGACTCCTCGGTGAGCCTATTTCAACTTGCTAATGCGGCAGAAAACTACTCATCTGCTATGAAATCACAACAAAACTGATATGGAGGGGGCAGGAATCGCGAAGCAGGAGGAGCCAACAATCTGAGCCACCTACTTCCTGAGGTCTTCTGGGGCACAAAGCATATCATACCTTGTCCATGAAAAACACCAGAGGATTCTCCCTCCCATCCCAAACCCCAGCAATGTACTACACCTCCCAGGGAGCTGGCCCTTGCAGTCAGGATGGCCACAGCACTCGGTATCATGTAGGCTGCTTTAGGAGCCTGATCTGGGCTGTCTGCTGCTGGGTTGGCCACCATAGACTCTTACAATACTAATTTTAAAAACTCTTCTGTAGAATTGGTTAGCAGCATCTTCCTGCGAGACCTAGAAATAATACCTTAACTGTGAGGCCAAATAACCAGCAACCCTGAAAAGCAGATGGGCAGAGCAGTATGTCTTATAGCGTAACGTATATGTGTAACAGCGTTACATATATACATACATATATGTAATACATGTGTATAATAATATATGTACAATATTTGTCTCACTACAATTGACAATTACTTTGTTCTAGCTGGATTTTGCCACTATTTGAGGCTCAGTGAGCTGAAGTACTGGACGTGTGTGCATGAAACAGAACATGCATGGCCTTAGAGGAGGGGAATATTTTTTAAGACCATTCCTCGAGCGGTGTGCCACAAAAGAGCATCCTACACAAAAAGCTTTCATCAGCTGACTTGACCGATACCTAGAACACCTGGAGATAAGGTAGACAAAGAGTTTATTTTTATGATTGAAGTTTTCAGAAGAAACAAGTATTTCCAAACACAGCCTGCGCTGCAAAGGCTCGCTAGTAGCCCCAAGACAGATTCATAAAGCACATAAAGTGCCAGTATAACAACAGAAAAAATCATGTTCCTTCCAAAACTTATTTTATGGTACCGATGTTCTTCTTGTAACACTTTTATGGAGACTGAGCAAAATACTGCAGCCAGCCTTATTGAAAGTTTCTTCCACAGGCCCTTGTGAACATCCTATAATAACCTACAGTTGAGTTTGGGCACACCTTTCATAAAGCACAAGATAGCGATCAGACTGATATATACACTAAAGGAATATGGCCACCTGAAAACCTGAAGTCTGTGCATTAACATACCAAAGGAATACACCTCTTTTGCCTGATGGAAACAGGGAATATGATAAACCATTTGCTGAAAAACCAAACTCTTTTTTAGGCAGCTACTTCTGAGCCAGATTCGAGTCCCTTATCAGGAATTTCAGGCTTCCCTGGGCCTTTTAAAACCAGCTATGATATCAGATTAAGACTCAGAGTACTATAAATCTGAGAACAAACTAAATACGTAGGTGATCAACTGGTATTCCCACAGCTCCATTTGAAATGGGAATCAGCTTTAACAATCTTCTGTGGTTCAAGTGGTCCACGTGCAAGTCTACCCAGAGATATTCCCTGCACCTGGAGTGGCAGCATATAATTTACATCAGTGCACATTGCCACTGCAGGCTCACTTACATGTTAAGTTCAGAACAGAGATCAGAAATTCTACCTCTTCTTAGTTATAAGGAAGTTTAAAAACTCCTTAAAATTATTTCTACCTAGCCAAAATTCACTTTGCCTGCTCATTTGCTTTGCTCTAGGTAGATGCCTATGGCAATAGGCTGCTGCAGTGAGAAAGTATCAAATACCAAAAGGTCATAGGGATGCTGGCACCTCAGAAATAAGAAGAGTTAAACATTATTCTCAAAACTGCTATTAATCTTAGCATATAGAGCCAAGACCTACCATCTCAGCCTATTTCAAAAAGGAGGGGACATATTTTAAGATTTCCCACCATGGGTCTTCATTAGAAATGAAACCCCAAACAATTCCAGCAAACAATTTGGAAAAACTGGCTACAACTACAAGATGTGTAAATCAGGAAACTTAAGTTTCCACTCTAGATCAAATTATTGTGGGAGATAATCACAGGAAAGCCCAATGGTCAGCATAGGAATCCATAGCATTTCAAAGACATCCTTTAACGATGGGTCATTAAGAAAATCTTCTTTGACAAGTTGCTTACAGAACTAGTGTCTCTATTAGGAAATTCTAAGCAGAAACACAAAACCGTCTTATCTTAAACATAGTCTATCTGCAAACCAGAGGCTCAGTTACTCATTTCCAAATGCTTACTTGCTTTGTAGTAGTTTGATTCTAGGTCACAGTCTTCTATTGTATATTTGAGGTAGAAGACATCAAAATACAAGTTTTAATTTTTTTTTTTGTTCTCATGAGATCTCAGAATAACTTACAAAAAGAGTAAGAGATAGAAGGAAGGAAAACCATGGTCAGACTAGGCAACCACTATGAGCTCAAGCAATGAGGTAACTCAGCACGCTGAATCTATCATCATACAGTTCTGTCCAGGTGTTATGGAGGACAGGATCCATTCACGTGGGCAATTCCATTTGAGAAAACTGAAAGATCATACTATGTTATTAAGATATCGAAAAGAAAAAAGCAGAATGATAACCTCAGTTCTTTATACCTTTCATCCCTTAAAAGGCAATGGATTTCAAGAAAGGAGGTGGGCACATGTAAATGATCATGGAACTAGACAAAAACTTGACCTATGACCTGGAATAAAAGGCTCAGAAATAAAGGAAATTTATCCATTTTCAGAAAGGTAAGCCTCTGCCTTGAAGAGCTCAAAGTAGGACCAGCAGAATTTCCTTCTGCATAACCTACCATGCTTTTTGGTGCTGTGATGATCAGTCTCAAAGACTAAGCATAAGACATGGCTTAGAAGATCTGTCTGCTGACTGGATGGCTCAAGGCATCTTAAAGTGATTATATTCTTCTTGGCTGCCAGTGATATCTAGCAGGCTTTGGCAAACACCAGAAGAAAATTGGGAGAAGCACCCTCAATGGAATTGCTTTTATGTAGCACACACTTCCCAAGAAAAGAAACCTCAATAGTAAAACTGCAGTAAGACATTAAGCACAAAGAGTAGAGTTTCTTGAATTGCATTTTGCATGATCTAGGTGCCAAAAAAAAGGCAGGAAAGCTTGGTCTGCTAATCTTCATTTCACTTGGTACAAACAAAATTGGTGATCCACTCTGTTTTGCATGCCTGTGTTCTCTGGTTTTGAGCTACATCTATGAACTGCCTGCTCTTACTCGGTGCTTTCATCAGCCAGCAATTCATCTTAATTAAAGCCTGCCCCTGACCTGCCACCTCCCCAGAACCGGCTGCAGCGATAGCTGTCTCAACTCTTTACTGCGACAAAATGCATCTTCATCGCCTGAAACGCGCTGCAAGCCTCAGCGCACTCACAGCCCCAACTGTAAAAGTAGGCACAAGAATCCTCGTGTGTTCCTCATGCTTTACTGTAGCCGAGAATCAAGTGAGCTGTTTATGCTATAGATTATTGTAACACTGATTTACCCTCAATACATGCAACTTATTTCGGTGCGGCTAGTCATTTAGAACTGACGGGATCACCACAGCAACATGATTTCAGTCACCCTTACAGTTGGAGAGGAAGTGGATGAGGAGCTGCAAGCGTCAATTCAGCTGGAAAAGGGCTGACTAAAGGGAGGGAAGTATTCCAACATGCCACCTTGTTGCATACAAACAATCTGCAAGGAAAACGAGTAACTCCCTGCTCACAATTCCAATTTAGCATTATGGCCCAGGAACAGTGATAAGTTTACAAAAAGTTCTCATGTTACCTGAAACACTACAAGGAAAAAAAGCCATAAATCACCTGTGTTCTGAGCTGTGCTGTGCAGGGCAATTCCCAGCCTTCCTAGGGGACAAACCACTGACCAAAAGGGTAATGGAGGCACCAAAACCACCCTGGCTCATTACCTGCTCCTTCACCCATTCATTTCAAGGAGTTGCCCTCATGTGCTGTACACACCATATAGGATCGTGCCCTTAAGCAATCCAGAGTAAATTTACCATAGCTACCATGATGTATCAGAAAAAATTGTTTGCTAAGGTTGACAAATCGGTCAATTACCTGCTTCCTTGGCTTTTATTCTTGTGCAAATGTTTTCATCCTTACATTACCGGGACCGATGCCTATGAGAAGACAATCTGTACATTGCCAAAATCAACTATTTAAGTTACTAGCAAATCCTTAATTACTATAAATAAGATCGCAACAGGCTTGTTTTAAAAAGGTTTCTAAACACCAAAGCGACAGTTCCAGAAAATAAAGCTCTCTCGCGGTCATTATTTGAGGCCTCTGTCTCCATGTTTACTCCTGCTCTGTGCACGACCCTCAGTGCTCCCTCAGCCCACCTGAATGCCACAGCAAGAGCACCCGCTGTCTCTCCATCGGTACCTCCTGCATGGCTAAGCATACACACAGGGCAGGAAGTTTCCAGTTTCCCCTCAGCTCCTCCTATTAAGCCCACACCACCTTCCTCCCCAGGCCACACGCTCCCCCAGCCCCTATAAAACAGGAAGAAATCATTAACATACAGAGGAAGCTGGCTTAGGCTCCAAATGGAGTATCAAATCTAAGCCAAGGTAGATGCACATGATCTCAGGTAAAATTTCCCTTTGCATACTTTGTCTCTCACTAGCAATAGCAAGAGATTTCCAGAGAATGAGAACAGAAAATATCTGCCTAATGACACAGAAGCTGAAGCCAAAAGGATAATGAAGTATCATCCTTCTCCCTCTACACACAGAAGTTATGCGGCATCTAAAGCACAAGTCCTGTGAGGAGTGGCTGATGGAACTGAAGAAAAGAGAGGCTCAGGAGAGAGACCTCGCTCTCTACAAACCTGAAAGGAGGTTGTAGCAAGGTGGGAGTTGGTCTCTATCCTCCTAGCGATAGGACTAGAGGAAACAGCCTCAAGTTCCACCAGGCGAGGGTTAAGCTGGATATTAGGAAAAATTTCTTCACTGAGAGGGTTGTAGGCTGCCCAGGGAAGCAGTGGAGTCACCATCCCTGGAGGTATTTAAAAGACATATAGATGCGGTGCTGAGGGACATGGTTCAGTGGTTACTTGGCAGTGTGGGGTTAACAGTTGGACTTGATGACCTTAAAGGTCTCTTCCAACTAAAACAATTCTATGAAATAGAATTGTACAGGGACAGACTAATCTAAGCCCAGCATAGCTTCAATACTCTAGGAAAGCGCTTCAGGTTCCAGGAGCACTGCAAAATCATACAGCAACATGCACAACCTATCCAGTCATTTCAAGGTGCATGTTTTCCAACTTTTTCCCTGCTTACCTTTGTTCCTCCAAGGTACAACCGCTTTACAGATGCACAACACCAACCGTTGTTGCTTTGGCTTCCCTGAGAAACTGTCAAGTGCATCTTGTCTACAGGACATCTAATTAGAATACAGGCTCTCTTTCAGGCTGAAACTA
Source organism: Coracias cyanogaster (assembly GCA_033124195.1). Lineage (NCBI taxonomy): Eukaryota > Metazoa > Chordata > Aves > Coraciiformes > Coraciidae > Coracias > Coracias cyanogaster. Next base: position 118,184 of record JAVSBS010001197.1, read on the forward strand.
TCTCTTTGGTTGGGTCACAGATGCCTAGGACATCTCCTTGGCTTGTACACCTATGCGCTATACAAAAACAACAAAGGAGAAAGAAACAGTATTTCCTTGTCTCTCTCTCACACACACAGAGTAATAGAATCATAGAATGCACTGGGTTGGAAGAGACCTTCCAAGGTCATCTAGTCCAACCCCCCTGCAGTCAGCAGGGACATCTCTAACTAGATCAGGTTGCTCAGAG
>JAVSBS010001198.1:0-24662 GCA_033124195.1 Coracias cyanogaster
TGGCTCCCTCAGTGGCCCTTCACATGGAAGGACACCACTGAGAAAGCTCAGCAAGATACAACCAGCCCCAACAGAAGCCACACCCAACTGGAAGCTCCTCCATCTGATGAGCTCCTGGTTAAAATAGCCCTGGTCTCACCCACCATCCCAACCATGACCACATGGGTGAGGACAGAGCCACAAAGACACAAGTGGGCCAGGTTCTGCTTCTGGAACATGAAGCCTGCTAGGTTATGACTCAACCACAGGTCAACCCCAACTTGGGGCCCACAACTCAGGCCCCAGCACTTCAGTCTTACAATGATACTCCTCCAAAGATCTTCCTGAACAAACCCTCTCTGCATATATGAAAAAAGAAGAGAAGAGAAAAGTTGAAGGGAAAACCTCACCTAGTCCTTTCAGACAGCATGTAATAATTGCAGGATGTTATATTTAATTGTGTATTTTAATCTTACAACCTTTCACCCAGACATAGCAAAATAATCCAAAGTTTGACTATCCAATTTTTGGCATGAAAACTGTATTCCTACGCTTTGTAAGAATAGCTAAAAACCTCCTGTATTTCTAGCACAGGGCAGATTCCTGGTCTGACAGCTAACTGGGCAAAAAATCAGTGTTATGAGGTAAGTTTCTCAGCTTGGTAAAAATAGTATTCCACTATAATTCCTTTCACTTCCTTTGTCACTACTAATCATCAGAATAGTTAAAGAATTTTTTTTACAGGTGTAGCCCCAGGAAAGTATTTATGTCAAAGCACTGTGACTTATCCCTCTAAATGACTGAGACTGACTAGAGGTATTGTGTTTAAAACATGATGAAACACTGGATGTCTAGTCATAAACAGAATAAACAATGACATTTTTTATGCTGGGCATCAACAAACTAGTACAGAATTTCTTCTGTTACAATTCGCTGATTTTTTTAAGCGCAGATAAGTATGTTATTTTTTGCCTGGACAAATTTTTTAACTCGAAATTAATTGTACTGTTGCTTATATTTCATTTGGACAGTGACAGGTTTTTGGCATCTTGAGCGAACATTTTCTTGAGGTTGGATTTACATCTGATACACTACCTTGTCAGCAGGAAAATAGCTACTGGTCTACTAATTAAAAACTATTGGCAAAAGCAATGAATGCTGATTTCTTTTCCCTTCTGATATTGATCACGGTTGCCAATATAGAAGTTCTTTATTTTATTGTTTGTAGAATTTGAGATTCTCCCCATCCTCCTCTACTCCTTAGGTTTCCTTTAATCTGTCTACAGCCACAGAGAATGTTTCAAGTTTAGAGAAGAAAAGCCCTTTTGTGTTGCGTTGCAAATAGGTTGTAGGGGAACTGGAGTCCTCAGACACCGTAGTCAGACTGATGTTTCAGGGCATGCCAGAAGTGAAAAAAAGGAAAGAAATAAACCACTCTAGAGGAGAGGAAATTACCAGCCCAATACAGAAGCACTTGAAGCAAGAGGAATACATGTTCTTTTGATCTATTATTGTTAGTATGCAGGTCTGAATGAAATAGATAGTTTAATTGGAAAATAACTCATAGCCCATTCATAGATAATGAACTACTTATGAAATCTTTAAACAAGATGCCGTTGCAGATCAGAAGGCTACAATGCTTGCTGAAGCGCTGCTGCTTCTGGTTTGGAAATAAATAAATCTTGTTTGCAATAAGCTAACAGACCTTTCAAGCTGCCACATGGCTTTTGAGTAGCCTGCAGATTTTAAACCAAGTTAAATGTCTGCTATGCAAAAAAAGAGTGCATTGTGTAGCACTTCTTGCTGAGGCTTCAGTGGAAATGGCAATGAGAAGTAGGTTGTGTTTGTGTAGCCAATTACCAGCGTACTCCTGCCATTTCTGAAGGGGGCAGAAGGGACTTATTCTCTCTTATCATTCCTTTTCAGAAGTCCCAATCCATAGTAAGTCCAAAAAACATCTTTGGCAAGCAGCTTTGGAGAGAAGTAGAGTACCACTGTGCTGGCCACCGTGCCATTGGGCTTGTAGAAGGCATGGTACCAGTCAGCGCTAGGTCTTCTGATCCAGCTGAGCCTGCTGTTCACAAGGGATTGGCAGGAAAAGAAACTCTGCCACAGGCAGTGACAGAGCAATAGCATCATTTGTAAGGCCAGAACAGGCCATCAGCTCAGCATACATTGCTGAATTTTAGACTTTTTATATGGAGAATGATGACTTGCACCTGACTAAAATACAGCTGCAATGGTTCCTTAACTTCTTCACACTAACAGGAGTGTTCAAATTCCTTATTAGATTCTTAGAGCTCTTAAAATCTGATTTCTGGTGTAACTATTTTATGGGAAGTGAATCTTTATGTTAGACTACAACACTCATTTTAAAAAGGCTGATTCTTTAGGTCTGCCAACTGTGAAACCCATGCATTGGACCATTGCTGGACACAGATGAAAAGAGTTCATTAAAAAATATTGAACCAATAATTCACTGACATTTCTTGCTGTATTTGCCTAGCTCTATTAGTTCCTAAATCTCTAAGACCTTTTTAAACATGTGGAGTGAGACTGAGAAAATAAAATGATTCTGTTCTAATGGAGACATTCGTCACTGAGGCAGATCAGCAAGCCTGAAGTTAAAGAACAGATGCTGGGAAATCAGGACAACCTGAAATAAGGTTAAAACCTATGATCACGAGAATTCATAAGCTGAACCAGTCAGAGCAGCTGACGCCTCAGACTTCATCCAATTCCGTTTGTCTGATCAGCGAGCTGGAGCAATGATGGTAGCTGAAGCACTGGCAATCTGCAATACAGAAATGCCTGAAACACAGAAATGCTGAACACCAGGAGTAATTCTTTCCTGAATAAAATGGCACGGCAATGGCTTAAAACCTGTGTAGCCACTTAAAATACTCATCAGTTACCTAAAGGTCAGAAGAAAGTATACTGAGGTAACTGTACATCAGTCACACATTCTCTGACCTTCAGACTTCAGTAGGTACTTGGAAAAACAGAAAAGAAATGTTATCATCAGAAATGGATAACTTGTACGACTAACAAATTTTCTGTTGGTGTAAATGAGTCAGTGTTGCTGATTGCTTTATGTGATACATACATTTTTAGACTTCTGTTAATTACAGTGTGTGTTGCATCTAGAGAAGATGTTTCTTATTCCAAAGTCAACCATGCTATCTCTCATTGTAAGAATATATGTTAAAAATAAATAAGTACCGAATATTTATGCATACTTGTATATATAGATAAAATACTTTTATCCTCTGCTTCATATCTCTACACCTACTTCCACTTATTAATTTTGGTCTTTTCAAGTGTATATGAAATAAGCTTTCAGCAGAGGTTGAGGAGTATGTACTAACACCTGCTTTTGAGGTCTCCCATTTAACAGATTACCAGCTTCCTTATCAAGGAATATTTTTTGTACCTTAAGAAATATAGATAATAATTTCTAGCAGTGTACAAATGGTTCATTGTCAACTTCAGAGCTCTGACAAAATGATATGTTTTCATTCTAAGGAAAAAAAGTAGATATGCAAATCACAATACACATACTGTATGTACAGATATAACACTGTTCAGGAAATATTCATTCTACAGAGTCCAGATCTCCTCCATTCACCAGGAGAGGACAACAACAATATATATTCATAACTTTACTCAGAATTGCTGGCATTGGGCTGCTGCCATCTACACTGGCAGCCAAGCACTTTTTTTGTTAAAGTTTGTAATTTTTACATTTGAAGGAGCAGAAGTAACAGAAATCAGGACTGCATTTATAGGATGGAAAAGAAAGCCAAAAATATGACTGCTAGTAGTGTGCAAACACTGTCATATTGCTTTAGTGGTATCATCTTAAAAAATGTGCATATTGGAGTTTTAAATTAGAGAAAAAAGGCAATGGGGTAAAGTCTTCATGACGTAGCTGGGTGATAAGAAATTTGAGCGGGAGGTAAAACAAGTGAAAAAAACCCCAATATTTCAATTTGAAAAAAAAAAGGTACATTGGGGTCGTCAAGGACATCAGGTACAGTTTATTAAGTAGTAAATGAGAAATAACAGGTGCAAGATAATAGGCTCCAAGGAACCATAATTTCTAATTGTAGATTGTGCAAGTTGTGGGGTTTACTGGTTAACACTAATAGCATTTTTTAAAATGATCAGTTATTTGTGTCTGAATGCACCCATAAAAATGATGCTTCTCCAGAATGGTAGATGCTTTTGTCCTTTTCTGTATAATCTTAGGAACGAAAATAATGACACTCAACATCCTTTTGAATATAGGGACAAAGGCAAAGGAACTGTGATAGCAATCTCTCATTTCAGGAACTTCATCCACAGACTTTCCTCATCTGGCTTAATGAGCAAAGATGTGCTTCACTGCACTGGCCTAAAGGGTGACTGATCTATGCAGAGAAAGAAACCCAGAACAGCCCTTGCCTTTCCTCCTCCATACTCTTTCCAGGCATACCTTGCTAATCCAGTCCCTTAAGCTTTTTATTCTTTAGAAAAAGGCTCCAAATCTTCTTCCACCTATTAAACTATACACCATACTATTAAATATATGATGGAGCACAAAACATACACAGATATTGCCTTCTTTTCAGAGCTAATAGAAAATTAATCTATCCTTCTATCCCAGCTCTGCCAAATGGACATATGAAAAAGAAACAGCAATGGTAGGAGCTGTGCCAGTCTGGGAGACAGGACACAGCAGACATCCTTACTCCTACACACTTGCTGCAACAGCAGACTAGATAGTTGGGTAAGTAACAGATTTGGGAAATGTCATGTAAGCTTTTTCTTGATGAGCACAAAAGGTGTCTTTACCTTTCTCTCAAAGGTTACATTTGATGAGCTAAAATACCCTTCAAATAAAGAGCAGTGACTATTTCTCAGCTCTTATTTCCTCTCAACTTTCATATTTCTTTTGAGGATAAAGTATTATATTTGTACAAGAACATTAGAAACTTTGTAATTAAGAAATGCTATTTAGATAATTGTACCTTTATGTCCAGAATGTAGTCTGTGTCCTGTCTTTCAACTATCTGTTCATTCATTCAGGACCTCATCTCACTATTTTTCAAAGAAAGTGAGTCACTTTCTGTTTATTCCATGTGTACTCTGATGTGTATGAGAAATTGATTAGGTTACTTGAGACTGTGAGATTAATAGTTGCAAATTCTTACTTGGAATTTCATACCATAAAGATTAATTTTCTCTGTATAATATTTCCTCTGTAACATGTTTGCTCAGCATCAAGGATAAGGTATGTACATTCGCTTTAAGCTACTTAGCCTTCACAGTGCTAGGAAGAGAAGGACACATAAAGGCCGTGTTTCAGTTTACCTGTTTAATACAAATATTTTAGCTTCTGAAGTGAATAGTTCTCTAGAAGGTCCTATTTTTCTTCATTGGCTATGAATGGATAACAAAGTCTATGTGGCAAACACCTACATTATGCAGATAAATCCTGTCTTGGTACCTAAATAAGAACAATTCTGTTCCTATTCTGGTAATCTCAGATGCATTTAGGAGCACTTGAGTCTTTCAATATATAAAGGGGGCTTATAAGAAAGACAGGGAGGCTTTTTGCCAAAGCCTGTAGTGACAGGACAAGGGGCAATGTTTTTAAACTCAAGGAGGGTAAATTTAGACTGGACATAAGGAGGAAATTTTCTACAATGAAGGTGGTGAGACACTGGCACAGGTTTTTGAGAAAGATTGTGTATGACCTCTTATTGGAAGTGTTCAAGGTCAGGTTGGATGGAATTTTGAGCTATTTCATCTAGTGGAAGATTCCCCTGCAAATGGCAGGGGGCTTTGACTAGATAATCTTTAGAGTTCCCTTCCAACCCAAACCATTTTATGATTCTATGATCATGTAGATGCTCGATTTTGTCATGCAGGTTCCTCCAGATCCCCAGGAAGAGGTGTTAGTGCCTGGTGTGTGTGGGAGAGGTGTACCAAGTAGGGGGAGGAATCTTAGCTCTGCTGTGGTACTGGAAGGATAAGGGAACACTGGTGACACAGTACCTTCAGAAGCAGCCATACCCCCTCCTCCAGCTTCACACCTTTTCCACACCACATTCTGCTAGGGAAGACCTTCCAGGTTACACTTCTCCTTCTGCTGAAGCCAGGCCACATGTAACGTTCATGAGGTTTGTGAGAGGAAGGCCAGAAGTAAACCAGAGCCTCCCTATAGCCCAGTGGGGAGCAGAAATGTGCTTTTGGGAAGGGCACCTGACCCCAAGACTGCATGCTTCCAGTTGAGCAGCCTTATTGATGTCCATAAGCCATAGTCCTTCTTGGTCCACTGATGAGAGTCAGTGACCCCAGCTGTGCTAATGTGATATTTCTCCATCACCTCAGCCTGGCCAGGGTGTCCAGCTGCCTGGGTACCAAAGCAGTATCCAGAAGTTTTGTGGGTGGTCACGCTGGATTCCAGATGTCTACATTACCTGTCAGTTCCTATGCACTGTTCTGGCCTTGAGTGCATTATTGCCCCGGGAGACAGCAAAACCAAGGCAGATAAGCAGTGCTGTTGAAGAAAGAAAGGCTAGATGTTTCAGAAGGGAGTCTCACTGGCTTCAGAGGTGCTGGCTGGCATCTAAGAAAAGAAACAATTGGAAAATATACCAATTTTCCCCATATAGAACAAGGGTGCAATTAGGAAAGTGGTTAAATAAATCAGATATACTGTCATTGTGAGCATGCTTCTGTGTTTTAAGTAGTTGGTGGTACAATTTGTGTGTGAGGACTAAGAATGCCAATACTACTTATTTGTTGTTTTAGTTATAAATACAAAATATTATTAAATCTATTTTAGAAGCCAAATTTTTCATATATGTTCATCTGTGAACTTTTAATGGTTCAGCAAAAAGAATCTGCAACACCTGGTTGAGTTATATTTAATATGATGTAGTACATGAGCTCCAGAATAAATTTAATATAATTACCAAATACTGAATAAAGTTGTAAAATTATTTATTGGAGCAACAGAGAGTTATATGGTAGATCTTATGCAGCAAATAAATTATAACAAGTTAATGAAATAGACATTTAAAAATGGAGTTGTAGTATATAATTTATACCATTATTAAAGTATTAAATAATAATGGATTATGTAAGGGCAATGATTATGAGGATGATAAGTGGGGAAAGTGAATTAGTATACATTGCCATGTTGTAGAATCTAATGGATATAAATGCAGCTGTACAGTTACAGAAACAAAATTCTTTCTGTGACACTATATATAACAAATTCATCAAAAGAGCAGAAGTTGCATCTGCCACTGTATTTTTGAGATTTTGTAAAATTTTCCTGTCACAAGCCACAATAAAAATAAGTCTCTTCACTTTAATGAAAATATCTATTTTTTTCCAGGTATTTTCTATAGGAATACGGTTTCAATATTTTATTTTAAATTTCTCTTGCTTTGAACTAATGGTGTTCACTTGAAATCACTCAGAAGAATCAGTGTGAATGACAAAATCATTGTGAAGGGACTCTTGCCTAGGATTTGGGAGGCTGAAAGCACACACCACTACCACTGCTCCAGCAGCCCCTTCCTTTTCAACACTTTCAAGGATTAGGGTTGGGTGTCTGTTAGACAAATGACATACACTCTCTATTAAACCCTGTCCCTTTGCAAAGGGAAGAGAAAGGGAATAAGGGAGAAAGACTCATGGATTAGAAAACAAAAACAGCTTTAATGAAAATAATAGTAATAAAATGGAATATATCCAAATACATACAAAATCAATATTGAAACCAATCCTTCTGATAAAAATCATGTCACTATCACCTCTGATGTGTGGAGCAGGCACTGGGGAAATCCCAGATGGGGCTCAGCAGCAGAAGGGGACTGGGTTCAGGAGCTGGGTTCTGGAACTGGATTCCGGGACATGGGGATCAAGATTGAAGGCAGAATGGGCAGAGTCCTCTTTGAATGCCGACCATTAAAGAAGAGAGCTTGACCTTTGTGATCCCTCAGCTTTATACTGAATATGATGTATATGGGATGGAATACCTTGCTAGTCAGTTTAGGGTCACCTGTACTGGCCACTCCTCCCTGGAGGTGTGGCTGCTGACTTTCTGCATCCCCAACGTGGTACACAAGATTTAGCAGTGACCTTGGTCTGCACACCAATCCTTGCTAGTAACTCTAAACTATCACTGCTGGAAGCAGACACTGTCTGCAAAAATATGTCATTAACTTCAGAAGGTTCAGTTAGAAGAGAGTGAGATGAAAAGTAAAATAACTGAACAGAATTAGTACTGTTCTAACTGAAACCGGGATGGTAGGAGATATATTACAACAAGTGTTAGAAAGAGTGTGATAAAGAGGAGGCAGACAAGAGAGATGGGAGTGAACTGAGGTGAAACCAAAAAAAATTAAGTTAGAACTTAATTAGGTGATGCTCTTAGTAATGTCTTAATTCTTTCTGGAGACAAAACCCATGTAAATGGTGGGGGGGAAAAAAAAGAAGTAGCTGCCAAACTTCCTTTCCTTTCTCAGAACAGCAGGCTTTTCTTCAAAGAAATAAAGAAAAAAATTTAAGAAAAGTGGAAGATGAAAGAAGAGAAGAGAACTAAAAGAAGGAAGGGAAACTGAAGGTAGGAAAGGCAAAATACATCCAGCTTTAGGACAGAAGCACTCAATGTAATTTATTCATATTCATTTCAGCCTGTGATTTAGAGGTTGTCAGGAGGTGACTTATTACAAGCAAGACCTCTCACAGCTGTCAAATTCACATCCTCAAGCAAAACTGCACTGTCAAATCTATATTTTCATTTTAAAAAGAAAATTATATTACACTCCTTTCACAGTGCATTACAGAACTAACATGGACTCAAGATTGCCAAAGTGGAGTTGCCTTGTTGTGTTTGCAAAATAGCCTGATACAATTGCTCTGAAACTTAAGTTGCTTCACATAATATTGGCATGGGAAGTAAATTCCAAAATTCAGTGCTGTAACTGCCCATATTTGTAACTGCATTACCATGCAATATATTTATTGATTTTCCAGTGCAAACATCCAATTATCCTTCAAATACTGTCAGATAAAACCTTCTTCTGATACAATATTTCTGAAGCAACCTGAAATGGAAATAAATAAAGCTAAAAGATACAGAATTTCACAGGAAAATAAGTTGCAAAATATGTCAGCATATTTTATTGATGTATTTAATTCAATTAAAAATGTCCACAATACAAAATGAAGCAACTGTTAATAAACTTTCTTAAATTATCTGACCCAGACACAACATTTCTTCCATTCTTTAACAGGGTGCTACAGAAGATGGTCCTCTCTGCACATTTTAACAGTCAGAGCGGTAGGAGTCCTTTCACAGACGTCTACTTCTGACATTAGACATCTCATGTAACTACTCAGAGCTCCTTTAATGGTCGAGAGAGAAATAGACTCTTCATAAGACCTTTTTTTAGTTCTATGGCAATCCAGTGGAATTTTTCTGTGAAGAGGTAAGTGCGCTGGTGAGATGTACTGAGAATATTAACACTATAGCACTGCATGTCATCTGGAAAAGAGCCAGAGGTGTAATGCGTACCTTGAAGAAGAGCTTTTCCTCATTCTTTTTCTGTTATTGAAAAAGCGGTTAAGGAGAAACATCACTGAAGAAGAACAGCTGGGTGTTAATGGCTTCTTTAGCTGATGGGTGGAAGGTGTGTCAACCAGTGGTTGGAAGTGGAAGTTAGACAGAATTGAATTAGAAATAAGGAACAGTTGTAACAAGAGCTCATAGTCAGAGAAACCTCTCCAAGAGAGAAACACTGAGTTGTTTGGGTATCTGTACATCTACAAAGGCTCAAAGAAATTGGAGTGTAGGATTTAAACATCTAAATGTTCTGGGGTTTGGCTGTGGGTACCTGGGTGAAATGTGATGCCATTCAAAATACAGAAGGTCAGACTTTATGTTCCAATAATCTCTGACCTTAATCTTCAGAAACACAGAAATTATTTAAAATGTTTAATTATGCTGGTATAGAAAGGGAACTGAAAGGACCTCCACTGCTCAGCTTTTCTTTGAAAAACAGGAATTTAAGTGATTCTAGTTCTTTGAAATATGCATGTGAACATTTAGGACACTGTAGAGAATGAGAATCTGAGCTTCCAAGAAATACGTTACATGTCTGCACTTGAGAGTCAGAAGCATGTTATCCCGTTTTAATTTCTTTAGAAGAATTCTCAGACATTGAAGAATTTTCTGAGTGTGAGCAGCGTTTGCAAAACTGAGAGCATGACACAGGGAGCTTTGAACTCCTGTGCATACTTAAGACCTAGCACATTTTAGATGTGAAAAATTTGGCAGACTCTGCCAGAAAGTTAAGATGGCTGAAAAAATGTGTCTGACAATGATCTCAAAACACTTGATGTGAAAGTGAGGCTTTTCTTTTTTAGTTCCTCTGTTAGTGTTTGACATATCTCAATAAAATAGTTGCCTTATGAGTGACCATTTCCTGCTGTTTTTGAAAGAGCAAACTACATTATGTAGTAATGCAGTTACCCTGGAGAATGCTATTATTTGGAAGTTTAATTCACACTCACAAAAATGAAATTTATTTTTATTTTATAAAGCCCATATTTAAGATCTGTGCAATTTGAGCCTTACTAGTTTTTTCCTACCAGCACCACCCACCTCTCTTCATGTTGGCCAGAACTCTTTTAAAAACAAAATGATGTATTGTGCTTCTAAAACTGTTCAAATTTGTACAATCACCTCTGTTTTATGATAATAAATTGGAATGCATCCTTTAAAAGTGAAAGAAAAACACCCAACGCCTTGTACTTTAAAATATTAAACATAAAAATATGAAGTACATTGCATATTTTTATTAAATTCAGGGGCAAACATTCCCTGGTGGGCAGGCAGGTTCCAGAAAAGCTTATCAAGGTTTTGTTGTGCTTAAAGTTAGAGTAGGACCAAAGTGAACCCTTTCTTCTGTGCTTGGCAGGTGCTCTATCATTGGACTGATAGGTTCAGGTGACTGGCCAAGCAGATGACCGTAACAGAGCTGAACGGGCATTTAATGGTGATAATAAATGACAAATAAAAAGGCAACATTGAATTTTGGTGCAACTCACTGATAAGAAATTTATCAAGCAAGCTGAACTTCATTCTGCTTCATAGTGCAAGGCAGCTGACAGCTTTGATTATTGACCTGTCACGACATCAGTTGTTAGCATGAAAGCAAAGCCAAGATTACACAGCACTTTGCATAGGCATCACTTATGTTGAGCATCTGTTTGATTTTGTTATAATTTCCCTCCTTCTTCGGCTTGTCTTTCTCTTGTCCCTGTGTAGATTTTCTCAGGGATCTCCTTTTCAGTTGCAGATTTCCAAGGGGAGAATTTGTGGAATTTTTTGCTTCTTACCAGCTGCACCTTATTTCTGGAAGGTTTTTGGTAAAACTGTTTCTCTCTCCATTTTCACCTTCCATTCCAATTTTACTATAGAGTATTCCCTTATGAAACCCAATCATGTTATCCATGGTCTTTACTTGGAATGAAATTAGATACAAACAGCCACCATTAGAGAGTAGGCAAATTGCATTTTGCTGGCGTACTGTATACTCTGGGATTTGCAGGACAGTCTTCAGCGTAACGTATTGGCTTGAGGTAATCGATTCCTTGAAAACAGCCATTGTCCTACACCATTAGGACAATACTTTCAATGGTATGTTTTGCAATAATTCACCTTAGCAGCAACGATGCTATCTAACTGAGAGGCTGCCTATCTCCAGTGAACTCTGATGGTCTCTCCGCCAATGCACTACATCTTTCTTTGAATATAAAAAACACGGTGCCCTGTGGCAGCTGCTCTTTCATAAAGGCTTCAGGGGAGAATTATTCTGTAATGTACACTTAAACTGCAACCGCTTGTGGGTTAGAGGAGGGTTAATGTATTCTCTTCTAAGCTTATTTTTATATGGTTTTGAGAAAGTCAGTGTCCTACCTTACCTAATGGCAAAGCCATCAGTATACTTGTCAAAGCAAATCACGCAGTCACTACAATCTAAAACACATATGAAATGGTGACTTTAGGTAAAAGGCCACATATTGGTTTGAGTGGAATGTCAGTGGAGGGTAGATGACATGACTTAAAAATCACGCCTGCCTCCTCTGAAAATCAGATTTGCTAAAAGAGGGTTTGTAAGTCTGCTGCCCTTTGGGAGCACAATTCATACAGAGCTTTGCAGCATGGTTAATGCTGAGTTCCAGCACCACTATCACTCATCAGTTACTTGCTCAAAGCTCCATTTTTCACATGAGACGTTTAGTTTGAAATGTGTGGCCACCTTTTCATTTGGCTAGATTTTTTGGCTTATGAGAGGCAGTGGCTGAGGTCTAAGGAGAAGTTTCCTTATGGCAGAAGAAAAGCTGGCTGTAAGCTCTCAGCTATCTGTGTAGGAGATCAAGGACAAGTCAGTTCAACGCCACTTATGATCTGAGGTCTTGCAAGTGCCTGATTAAAAGAAGTGTTATTTGTTTGTCCTCTAGACCACAAACTGGCTTCCCTGAGCTTGAGGGGAGACAAATCTTAACCTTCAGGCCACAGGCAAATGAGCTGTAAGATCATGAATGTAAAATCTCTTGCCTTTCCTTAGCTTCCTTATATTTCTTCCAGAGGACTTTTAATTTACCCATTATTTCCCACTAGCAACAAAAGATCAGTGACTGAGACACAGGGTAGAGCTAGTTACAATTCTTTAAAATAAATTAGTGGGTTCTTTTATTACTTATGTTTTGTTTTGTTTTGTTTTGTTTTTTTTAAAGGAATCTTCTTTCAGGAATGTAACATTTGGGAAGAACTTAACTTAGAAAGCATTTGCATGTCCAGAGAAGGGATTTCAACAAATGGAGAATCTGGGAATGAGAAACCTGAATTTCCCACATTGTCCTTATAAAACACTGAGTGCCACGGGGCAGAACATCTCTGGTGTTTCTCTCTGAGAGCAATTAGGGTACTCCTGTGGGATAAGAGGATGGCACATTTCTCCTACAGGAGGAAATCTGTTCCCAACTCGAATGTAAAACACACCCTTTCATGTTATTTTCCTCTGCTGTTTGGTTTTAGTGCATGATAAAGTATTTATGAACCATTTACTGGTGCAGGCATTTCTCTGTTCGGTATTTAAGACATTTCTTTAAAAAGTAATATCCAATTTTCAATACTCATATATATATTTCCAATCTGAGATTTTCTGCTGCAGATGAAAATGACAATACTTTCAGCTACATGAGATTAAAAAAGAAGAAAGCAGAGCTTTTGCATGATATTATCATAGAATCATAGAATTGTGTATCATTAAAGTGGGAAAAGACCTCTAAAATCATCTAGTTCAACTGTTATCATTCTTTTCATTGCTTGGCATTTTCTTGACATTCGTGTTGTCATTATTTGTCTCCTTGCTAGTTAATTCATTTGTTACTGCCTTGTTTGGAAGCCTTTGCTCCCACTTTTCCTCATGTACTGTCCACAGCTTTGCAACCATACTGTTGTTATACGAGTTATCTTAATTTGAAAGAATTCTTCAAATGAAGTAAGGACTGGGAATTCTTGCTGCACAAACAAATAAAATTTGCTCTCTGTGATAATACAGCCAGCAAACCTGTTATTTACCTTGGGATATGACAACCATAACTATGTTTTCAAGGCTGATTTTGAAAGGTTGTTTTCTCAAGAGACAATAATGTGAAACTACATCTGGAATTTAACAGAAGTTCCATGTTTGCTGTGAGAAAATATTTTCAGCCCTTTCCTTATGACTTCAAAACCTATTTTTATGTTTATTAAACTTCAAAACCCCCTTATGCTTCCCCCCTTATGCTACTACTAATAAAACATCACAAAACTCGTGCCAGATATAGGGATACAAGCAGTTGCGGGAACATGTATTTCATGGTGTGTGCTTTAGCTCACACTCAGCAGTTGCCAATTTCTGTTATTGTCTGAGGGATTTCCACAATAAACCATTTCCAGGGTGAAAAAGAAGTGCATTTAAGCTGCTAAGATAAATTATTAAAAAGGGAAAAAAAAAAGAAAAAAAGAAAAAAGATGCTTATTATTATGTTATCTACCCCCCATATTACCATTGTCTAATTGAAAAACTATGAATTCTCAATTCCTGAGAAATTAATATAGGTTTTTTACATATTATATGGCAATTCAGTGTGCAGCTAGATATTCCTGGCTGTTTTAAATTTTCCTTTAGTTTCATTCAGTTTAAGTCTCTTCTTTTAACAAAAAAAATTCAAAAGTGAAATACAAAGATTAATAGGAGACTTCCTTATTTACAGACCTTAAAGCAGAATATAAAAGTTTCTTCTTTTTAAAGATATGCAGTTCTAGTGATAGGAATAGTTTATTTTCCCACAAGACAGTAGCCACAGGTTTATATATATAGAAAACTGGATTAAAAGTCCTGGATAAAATAAATATGAAACAAAACTCCAGGCAAAACAATTAATTTAGTTAACTCATGGAAAAAGTCAGTGAATCAACTACAGCCTAGGCATTTTAAATGGCAAGAAATTTGTCTTTTTCAAGGACTATTCTTCATAGAAATAATTAACAATGAAAATTAATTTTTAAATGCTTTTTTGGCATGAATTGAAAAGATATCTTCTAATGGTGATCAGTTGTAAATCGTGTTATAAATACTAAGAAACATATGAATAGAGCATTTTCTCCATTTAATAAACTAGTGTTATTATTACTAGAGATACAAAGAAAAATATACTTCAGAAATATATTTTGGAATATTTATATGTATAATGATAGTTTGCCTCTATTAGTTGGTACTGCAGATTTTCACACGATCAATTACAATTATAATGGAACTTGACCTCTGGTTGTCTGCAAGCCTTTCTAAGGTCCTGGAATTAGAAGACAAATAACTCGAGCAGCACAAGGAAATATGACGTATTTTCATATTTACATCAACTGCAACACTGGCCTCAGCACCCCTGAACTGGCACTAAAGTTATCAACCTCTCTGGCAAGCTCTGAAGATCTGGGTAATGAAATCTGCAATCCCAGACTTGGCATGCAGAAAAATCTATCAAACCTGCAGTCCAGTGTGCACATGACAGCTTTTCCCACATTGTTTCAGAGAGGTCCACATTATGATGAAGACATAAACACAGCTTTACTCACACAGCTATTTCAGCAAGAAGGCACCAGACAAGGTCTGGCTATAACTTTTGAAACAGGTTGGTGCACAAGGGGGTCTCCACATAGGCAGTGTCAGCATGACAACAGAAAACGGAGTGCAACATCTGTTGAATGCCTGATTAACCCTGGCTTCAGTCAAATTCGTTCTCATTTTAGCTATTTGAAAAAAAACCTGCCCATCTAGAGTTGCCATCTAGGCAGGTCATTAAGATTGCTTAGACAACTAATAGAAGCTAAATTTACTTTTGATGGTTAGAGTTAGGTACAGTGAATTCTAACCTAAATTATTATGTATTGCATGCTTTTGTAGACATTTGTGAACAGAAAAAAGAGATCCAGTATAGTCATTAAGAATAAATTGATCAACTCTGGTTATTGCATGACAGCAGATATTAGGGACCATTTTAATGATCTAAAATTGAAGGCAAGTGGCAAATGCCTGAGTTGATACCTTGGTACTGCTTAACTTACTTTTAGGGTTACTGCAGTGATGAAAATATCTCATTAACCAAATATTGCTGCCTGACCAAACTGTGTCACAAATAGATGAAGAACATTACTGTACTGCAAAACACACACAAGGCAGACATTGAAAAAGACAAAGGGTGTCGTGTTCCAGGATACCAGTTACAAGTATGTCAAGCATTACCCAGAGCAGGCACTGGCTTGTCAGGGAAGAGCCCTGATCCGTAGTTGCACAGTCCTCAGTGCGCAAGTCAACCTGTAGATCGGCTGAGTTTAGGCATTTGTGCTTCTTCCCTATGAGAACCTGTGGCTAGAGTCCCACATTGCTCAAAAAGAATTCTTAAGATACGCTGAAGCAAGTATTCTGTAGAAATAGGTTTGATATACTCTAATTAAAAAACATGGTCACCTTACTCATGCACTCACCTTCCTCTGCTGGGAACACTGGTAGGTCTGGCCTTTTCAGAGCCTGCAGGGGAGCACTGGGTGTCACCTTCATCTGGGTGGAACAAAACTCCTTCCAGATGAAACTGTGTCCCCCAGCTTTGAATATAAGGTCATAAAAGCAAAAGTAATGAATCTTTGATTAAAAAGCCAACACATACAGCATTGTCTCAACAACTTTCTTGTGTCTGCTGAGTAGTACTTAGTTTCTGAGCCAGCCATTCTTCCTCCTTCTTCCCTGCTCTTCCAGGCACCTGCCAAGTTACCGATACGTTAAAAACTAAACAGAGTAGAAGACCTGGGCCTGTACAATAATCCCTACAGTTAGTTTCCTAGTACAGTTCTTGGGGCAAATTTAGTGTGGCACAGCTGCTGCTCACCTGGATAATGCCTGGGCAGAATATTTGAGTGTGTGCACTTGAGAAGCTTTATGCTGCTCTGAGAAGTGCAGGCTCTCAGATTTGGAAGGTAAGAGAGTTTAGTTGTTTGGAGCCCTCCTACACCAGTTGGCCTCAGGTCTAGAGGGTTGCCCTGCTTAGCACAAAGCCACAGGAAGCACCCACTTAAATGGACTGCCTGACACACCAGTATGGACTGCGCATAGGATCCATTCTTCCATGTGCAAGGGGTTTAGCATGGTTAGGATGGGCTTTATTGCAAACAAATGAAATGGTTCCCCTCATATGAACTTCCTTGTCCTAGCTTCTCTGTAGCTCAACATTGAGACAACACGTTGCGTTCACACTCAGTAGTCACACTGCCCTACTAGGTGGACAGGACTATGAATGGCTCACTGCCAGACCCAAACCTGTATTACTTTGTGTAAAAATGTACTGAGTAAAAGACCATTTCTTATGATTAACACTTGTCTTCTAACCATTTTTTGTTAGGAAAGGCTTTCAACAATATAACACAGAAACTTTACTGTGCTTTCAGTGCAGCTTTGATGCCATAAGTATACTATGCCTTATTAACAAGTAACTGTTAAACTCTAGGTTATCCAAACCACTGTATCACATTTAGGAACATTATTAAAATATCTAATTAGAGCCTGTACACAGACTATAAAGGGTACCCTTTAAATTATGGGGCATTTATAAAAGCTCTAGTTATCTTTATGATTACTAGACACAGCAACATTTTAATGGCTTGTTTAACAGATATTGTATAGTTTAAGGCCAGAAGGGACCATTAGATCATCTAAATTGACCTCCTGTATTTCCCAGGCAATTAAACTTCACCCAGATACTCTATACCAGCTTAATCAGATTGAGTTGAAGTAAAGCATTTCAGTCTTCATAGACTATAGTGTGTACTAGAGACAGAGAACAGAGCCTCAAGACTCTTAAATGGCAGGAGCTAATATGTTCAGATGATCTTAGAAGACATGCCCCATGCTGCAAGGGAAATGCTCTGTCAGACTGAATTTCAGGAAAGGATCCAAATCTGGCAACCAGTTTGAACTTCAACTAGAACATACAAAGTAAAGTATGCTGGCTGTCATAAATTGTTGGAGATATCCTTAAGTGTATTTTAGATTTATTTTTCATTCTTTTATTCTCCACTAAGTACTAAGTGAAAAAGTATATTAAAAAATATTTTTTCCCCTTCTTTTCTTCTTTATTTTCTCCCTTCCTTCTTTCTTTCCTGCTTTCCTAAATGTGAAAAACAGAAACTTACGTAAAAACAATGAAAAATCCCCAACCATGCGACTGCATGCTGTGACTTTGAAGCGAGTTCACAGGGCTTCAGCAGTTCTGCTTTGGTGGCACATCAAACACGCTGTGAGCACACTGCGTGGATAGCCATTACACATTGGGTTCCTGGATGGAGCTGGGCACTTGGGCTGTGGCCATTTGTTCAGGGCTTCTGCGCGTCCTGAAGGCAGTGGAAGGTACTGCTCTGATCAGGTCACTTGGCATCCAGCTGTTCTGGACAGATGCACAGCCTTGCTGTGACACTTTCTGCATATTCCATCGCCTGAGACTTGAAGAAGTAGACAGAGACTACAACTCTGGGCAAAGTAAAGCACTAGGACCTGATAATGCAATCCGTGCCTCCAGTTACAGAATAGGACAGGAGAAGTCCTGTGTTGTAGGAATGCATAAAGCCATTTGTAATGGTTTAAAACAGTGGAGTTACATTTGGGCTGAAGGATCTAGCCAGGAGCACATGAAAAAAATCAGAATGGCCTCTGAGAAACTGGACTATAAAACACCAATAAGAAATTTTGAAAATGGTTAGAAGGTCAGGGGAGAGCAACCCATTTTTCTGGCTCAGTGAACCATGGGAGTAAGTTTTTAAATACTAAAATAGTGCCAGAAAGCAACAGAGATGATTATGCAGACTAAAAGAAATTTGGTGGCTTAAATTGTATCAGGTTCAAGCCTGCTGAAGTTTTGAAGCTGCAGATTTGACACAACAGGTTCAGGAGATGCAATCCGTTCACTAATAAGCCCCTACAGTTGGCCACTAAAAGCTAGAAACTGTCCTTAAATGCTGGATGGGCCACTAGTACACTTTAGGTGAGAAAACAGTGGATATAAAGGCAACTCATCACATGCAGTGATCTGGTTTTCCTTAGATCCTTTTTGTCGAACGAAGGATATTTGACCATTTTCTTACAACTGTAATATTACCAACTCTATTTTTCAGTTCAGGCTTTCAAATTCTTGATGCTTGTTAGGACACACACTCAAAAGACTCAATTTATCCACTGGATCCTTGCTGGAAAATGCAATTTACAATGCTTAGATTATGGCTTATAGAGAAACTGAACTTTTTTGCTACCTTTTTTTTTTGTTTGTTTTCCCCAAGGGAAAACAAGTCAGAGTTAGAAGTAGCTTGACACAAATTGAAACATTGTCCCTTGATGATA
Organism: Coracias cyanogaster; assembly: GCA_033124195.1. Lineage (NCBI taxonomy): Eukaryota > Metazoa > Chordata > Aves > Coraciiformes > Coraciidae > Coracias > Coracias cyanogaster. The sequence goes on from JAVSBS010001198.1 coordinate 18,975, forward strand.
TCTCTTGTGAAGGACATGGAGACATGGTGTTTAGGAAACCAAGATCTTCCTCCACAAGCTGCTCGGTGACTGCTTTGCAATGGGTAATCCAGTTTTCGTGCTTGATGATAAGTGCCATAAAAACATGCCAACAAGGGAAGGGTTAGGAAGCATCCAGGGTGCTGCCAGCTTTACATCCCCAAGGCTCATAGGCCAGCTGGGACAGTTAAGCCTTACAAATGTCACGTAAAAAAAGGTAATTTCTTCAATAATTCTGCAATTGGAATTGCAGAATAGAAACAAAAAGATATATAATTAAAAGAGAGAGAAAAGGAATACAATTAAAAAAGAGAAATAAAGCCCAAGAAAAGCAAGTGATGCACACAGCAATTGTTCACCACCCGCTGACCAATGCTCAAGTAGCAATTGGCCCTGGCCAGCTCCCTCTGGTTAATATGCTGAGCATGATGTTCTATGGTTCAGTTTCTCCCCCTGACTGTTATCTGCTTTTTAAAGATGAGTTTGGAGCATGACAAGTTTTGTACATCTCCTCTACACTTAAACTGTTCACATGCCAGTATAATCTGCTGTCCTACACTGCTCATTTGCTGAGACAGCGGAGGTTTCACTCAAGAGAGCTGAGAGCTGTGGTTTTCTTCCCTCTGCAGTAGTATTGGTTTTACTTCTCTCAGGCAAAAATTTACTCTCAGAAGCAGGAGATGTATCACTCATTAAAATCTCATTTGCAGCTTTCTGTTCTTCTTACCAACTCACTTCAGCTGGCTGCAAGTAAAAATGCTGTGATATGTTTATGCTCCTTTTGACAATGTTTCATGATAGTGACTGCATTTATGCAAAGCAGCCTACTTTACAGAGATACATTCTTGAGGTAAGGGATGAAAAGCCTCCTTTATAGCACACAGTGAATCAGTGCAGGTCTTCACCTTGGCTCCTCCAGTCCATAGTTGCCATACTGAAGCCTCCTCACGATGGTAAGAGTTCAGGCAGGGTCGAATTCACTCTTACAACATAGACATAAATATAGCTAGGACTGATGCTGCATTCACGCTGACAGCATTTCCACCTTTCAGCACCTATCAGCCATCCTCTATCTAGCCTTGTCCCTTGGGAGCAGAATTTCTTGTGGATCCAGCTGGAGTAACTAGTATCTTAGTTCCTGTTCATCTTCAACCCTGATATTGACAGAAGGGATGAAGATGGTAAATAAGACTGTTTTCTTCTTTTGTTTTCATTCTTTCCTCCTCCTTTAGAATGGTGGTAAATTATGGCAAAATGAGGTAAAAGTTTATTGTACTGAGGCATTACAGGTGGACTCTGAATAATGGATCCTGATGGATTTTTTTGGATGGAATTTCATAGGTTATACCACTTGAGGCAGCTCAGATTGGTCATTTCTTTGTGCACTGTCTAGAAGAGATATCTTGATACTTATGATTGTGTGTATGAAAACTGGACAGTACAAAAAGCTTGGCAATCTATGTAATTAAAGAAACCTTTGCAGGTAGTGTGAATGTTGCTCTTCATCTCTCTACAGTACAAACTTGTTGATTAGCTCCTGTGTTTGTGACATAAAAGGATGAAACTTGGCAATTTTTGCATTTGATTGTAATGTTTGGTCACAGAAATGAAAAATACTTCAGGTAAGGCTTTAGAGATAGATGAGCAGTACCTCAACTTTGTGAAACACAATGGAAAGTCTCCTGTGGCAGCAGAAGCCACCCATGTACACAGACAAAGCTTTGACTCCCAGGAAGGCAGTTTTAATAGATATGTAAAACCACACCAAATTCTGACTAAACTGAGACTTCTGGTAGAAAACTGATGGCTATATCTTGAAAGTCACTTTAATAGTTTCTTGATTGTACCAAGGTTGCAGAGAGATTTATTATCACTGGTGTTCAGAAGGAGTTGCCAGATGGACTTTAACAATGTGGGTAGAGAGATCTGAATATTTTAGTTGACATCAGTCATCTAGCATGAACTGAATAGGTGCTAACAGTTTCACTTCATCATGCATCAACTTAAATCTGGTTAACCTGACATCACAGCAAGCTGTATTTGACTGCTCTGTTGAACTGTTTTATTGCATTGGGTAATACTAGTTTTTTCTCCAGAGCACAAGAACTCTACATGGTCTAGAGTCTTACAGCTCTATATGAGCTCAGCAAGAACAGCCTGGATGGTAAATCTCATGTACTGTTGGATACAGCAAACTGGGCAACATTTCATCTGTAAAGCTGAGTGAAGGGAAAGGGGAAGAGGGAAGAGAAAAGTTAAGAAATGTTCTGGCCTGAAAGAAGCAGATTTCACTACCATAGATCCTCACATCTCTTGTGACCCTGGGATAAAGTCAAATGCCCTGACATTACATGACTTTATCTGATCAGAGATGTCTTGGCAAACTCAAGCCAGAGAAAGGGCAAGCTGAGTTCATCACTATCCTTCCTGGTTTCAGTGAAGTCCTAGATATGAGACTGGAATTCCTGTTATCACTTTCTGCCTTCTGTGTTCTTTTGCTTCTTTATATGATTTCTTCTCTCCCTATCTCTCCTTTTTTTGCCTTCTGTGTAACAAGTTTGGTTTAGCCAGTCAAAGCTGCATCTTTTTAAACACAGTCATGAGCCTGAGACCAGAGACACTAATAAAAGTCTGGCTTAACCTGACTTGGGTACAAATATGTTCTGAAGCTGCTGTGAAGATGATACTGTGACTGGCAGCAATGAGGCAGTTTGCACTATGGCAGAGCTGCAGATTTTGCTATGCTGTTATTTCTTTCTTTCTGTACCTCCTCCTCTTCCTCCCTTCCCTGTTCTTTCCCTTCTTTCTTCTCCTTTCTCACTTTTTGTCTGTTTCATTTGATAAGAAACAGACTAGATTTTGAAAGTAGCAGCAATATCCACAGCACTTTTAGATTAATCGAGTTTTCCTGAATAGAGGACAGTTAAAGATCATTTTAGCCTACAAGAGATTGCCACTCAAAGGGTTTCTGTCTTTATGTAGCAAGTTGTTAAAAATACAGTTAAATTAAACAATTTTATACCTTATATTTTAAATACTTTAAATCTTCTGTTTTTCCTTCATATTTAAAAAACAAGAAAGACTGTAAAGGCTCTTAATTGTTGTAACCATTAGACAATGCATGCTGAAATCTCTGAACTTGCACACAATGCCCCTCTAACTGATCACTGTTGCACAGTGACAGAATAATTTACATATCTATCTCTTTACAGTCATGAAGTCCATCAAAACCTGTGTCTCACCTCACACTTTTCTTGCTCTGCTAGGAAGAATAAGGGCCTTCCTGCTCTCTCACTCTCCCTCTACTTCTGAGATACCACTGTACCAGCATAATGTGACTGCTTTAATTTCTATGAGTTTGTGGCTGGGAGACAGGAAACAGTCAGAATCCAGAAGACTGAGCTCTGATTTATAGGCAGACTCTTTTCCTCCTATGACCTTGAACTGTGATAGTGAGGAGATGAGCCCACTGCTCCTGGCTGGAGCCACTGCCTCTTCCATTTCACAAGAAGTGAGATCTGAGAAAGGTCGCTTGCAGGAGCTTTTTTTCTCCTCCTCCTCTTTAGGTGGAGAGTCTTACGATTCTACTGCACAACCTGGCTGCAGGCCTGCATCTAACAAGGCTGCAAAACTGCCAGGCCTAGAGCAGTTAATAGAATATCACTTCTCTTTAAGTGAGACACTGGAGACTAGCGTTATTTGAATTATTTTAATCCTATTCATCTACTATATGTCACGTACAATTACTATGCATTATGAAAACAATTCAGAACACAAGAAAGAAAATAAATGCAACTACTAGACCAAAATTCCTAAAGGAAGGTCTAGCCATTTGTCCTACACCCTGGTGGCTCCCTAAAAATGTGTGACCAATATCCTCTTTCTGGTAAGATCATCAGTACTCCCATTTGGCCTCATGCTCCTTGTTAAGGCATCTGGTCAACTTCCACAGAGCAGGGTTTGGCCAACATTGAGGGCTCTTTGGAAACCCCACTCTCTCTCATTTAGGACACTAGGAAATTGTAAAAAAAGATTTCACATTAAGCAAAAGCATTTAGTCAATGTAGAGTCACTGTGAGCAGAGAAAAATGAAGCAGAGAGGCCATTACATAGCTGTCAGAGCAGAGTGCTTCCATAAGTCAGTCTAATAACCTGCCTCCACATCTGTCTCTCTTTCAGATTTATTTGTATTACTCTTATGGGCTTAATGAACAATTAATTTTTTAATGAATTTCTAGTATACAAATACCAACAGTCCCTTTATCATTGACAAAGAGGGGAAAAGGTAAAAATTAGATTTACAGTATTTTTGTTTTTTAGAGGTAGAAGTTCCTCTCTTGTATTGCAATATAAAAGACATAATGATATAAAAGCATATGTTATTGTATTGGGACATATAAAATGATAATATTTGTCTAATAAGACAGCATCATTTGAAGAGGAAAATATATTGTGGTTGGTTTTATGTTTTTGTAAAGGTCCAGAAGAAAGTGAGGCATTTGTATCCTTTCCCTTCTTACACAGACCTCTAATGACATGTAGTCTTGATTCCTTTATTTGTGAAAATATTCCTGTGATTCTGGTGGGTCTCCTGCTCAGGCAAAACCAAATCTGGAAGGTGGTTTAATATATCTTCCAGTGAAAATTGTAGGACAACAAAGGCAACTCTTTATAATAATTTGGATAATGTTCTAGGCTAAATTTGTGTGCTCAAACACTGGAGAGAATCAGAATCATGGAAGTCCAGTCTATGTCTGCATGATATTTTTCAAGTGGGTAAAATGCTTTTTGGTTTGAGCAACCTGAGAAATCTGGCAAACACTTGTTATTTGAAAAGCTAATGAGAGGGAGATGTGTGAAATTAGATTTATTATTAGATAACCAAACAGGATATCAGGCTTCTCATCCTATGCAACCTCTTATTAGATTCTAAAAATAACTCCTTGGAAGTTAATCTCATACAAATTTAAGTGCTGTCAGTGGCTGCATACTTCAGGAAACCACAGAATTTTCTCTCCTTTGGTGTTCAACACATGTATCCCACCTGTATCATTCACAGTTATACTGCCATGAAATACCACTTGATTTCTTGTTGGTGCTTTAGTGTTCCTGATACACACAGTCACTCTGCAAAGCAGCTTTAGTAGCAGCCATCACTCCAACAAATAAAATGTTATGTTTATTTCTTGTTCATAGTTGATAAAACTCCTAATTAGTATTGAGAATTCTCTTGTTGTTACATAAATAGTTAATCAGTAGCCTTTGAAAATAATATGAGACATGAGGGTGTTCACCCAAGAGTCCTGAGGGATCCTGTATATGCAACTGCTGATTAACTGTGACTTGCTAATGGTTTAAGTCATCCAAGACGAAGTGCTGGGGCCCAAGATGTGGGTCCTGAGTTGGGGTTGACCTGTGGTTGTGTCATAACCTAGCAAACCATTGTGTTTCTCCACTGGCTTTGTGTTCCAGAAGCAGAACCTGTCCTATCTGTGTCTTTGTGGACCCACCCTCTCCTGGGCTGTCATGGTTGGGGTGGTGGGTGAGACCAGGGCTATTTTAACCAGGAGCTCGTCAGATGGAGGAGCTTCCAGTTGGGTGTGGCTTCTGTTGGGGCTGGTTGCATCTTGCTGAGCTCTCTGGATGGTGTCCTTCCATGTGAGGGCCGCT
>JAVSBS010001198.1:32716-84798 GCA_033124195.1 Coracias cyanogaster
TGAGGGACACTCTCATTACATACTCCGCTTCTGTCTCTGACTTCAGTCGGCTAAATTGCTTTCTAAGTTTCATTAGCTCTGTTGGTGTATACACCTTTTCTTTGACTTCAATAGTGGGCCGTCCTCGGCCCGTGATAGATGTGGTTATTCTCACCGGGCGGACATGCTTCCCTTCCACCTCCTCTTCCTCGTCCAATTCCTCAGGTGGGGAAGGACGCTGCAGTCACTCCACCCTAATGGCCGGGTACGAGTAGTGATTGCTGTATCGATGCCACTAACTCAGAGGGCAAAATTTCACCACTCTCTGTCATAGCAGATTCGGCAACCCGCTCTGAGCTCATCTTGATTATTATTTATGCGTACGGATGTGGTTAAGGAGTATCACCAACAGACCCTCTTTATGATCCCGCTTCTGACAACAAAATATCGCGGTCCGGACGCAAGCGTCCGTGCCGCCTCCCAAAAGGGGAGTGGATCGAGGGCAAAACAAGATACTGCCTTCTCCAGACCCGCAGAGAATTACAGAGACCGATGGGTATTTAATAAATTTATTACCAAATATATTTCCATAAATAGTATCTACTCTATAAAATACCACAATACACCATATCCCCCACTTACTATCCCTTTCCTGAAGAGAGTTAGGAAGCCGCAGAGGGGATAGGGCAAATAAGAACCTAATTGGGTCAAATATGACCTATATGAAGATGGTGTGTTGTGGGTGCAAAGGTGTATCTCTGTGTGCATGTGTCGGGTATAGCTACCCCTTTCCCGGCGTGTTACGATGCTTTGGGCAAGGTCTGGCAGGACGTGCCGCAGGGCTCGCTGGCAGGACCAGCATGGCGTTCCGACCTGGCGCAGTTCCAGAAGCACCCAGTGGGGCGTCAGTGGGGCGGCGGCCCCCCCTCCGGTGGCGGCAGCTCCCGGCGGCGGCACTTCGGGAGCTCCCAACGGCGGCGCTTCCAGCGGCAGAGTGAGCAACAGCCCGGTAGCTCCCGCCAGCGGTCTCCAAGCTGCACAGCAGCAGGCCCCGGGCGGCGCGGCACAGCAGGGCGTGGCACGAGCCCAGAGGGGAAAGAGGGAGGATTCGTTTTTCCCTCCTGCTTTTATATTATCGCGTTCATGCGATTTCCGACTTCGAACTTCCGCTTCCTGGAGGATTTCCCAATAATCCATGGAAGGTGTCGTTCTCTTTAGCTGACTTAGGAAGACATTTCAAAATACTGGGTCGGTTTCCCACAGATGGGGTGGGCAAGATCTTGGGAGGGGACACAACCAGGACAGCTGACCCGAACTGACCAAAGGATATGACGTCAGCTCAGCTATAAAGCTAGGGAGAAGGAGGAGGATGGGGGGCCGTTCCGTTGTCCTCCAGAGCAACCACTACGCGTCTTGGAGCCCTGCTTCCCAGGGAGGGGCCAGACATCGCCTACTGATGGGAAGTAGAGAATAAATTTTGTTTTCCTTTGCTTCCGCGCGCGGATTTGCTTAGCTTTGCTTCTATTATTATTAAACTGCTTTTTGTTTCTCATCTTATTTTCCTCCCCTTTCTTTTTGCTCTGCTGAGGAGGGAGAGGGGAAGAAAAGGGGGGAGTGATAGAGTGGCTTGGTGGGCACCTGGCTCTCAGCCAAGGTTAACCCACCACAGCCACTGTGTGAATTAAATGCAGAACATGAAGGCTATTAAAAATAAAAAAAAACCAAACAAAAGAACAATAAAACAAAACAAAACTCCAAAAACCCAAAGCAAAAAAGCAAAAACCCACCCCTAGCTCCCCACCTCCCAGTCCATTCTCCAGCTCTTGAAAATCGCCTGACTGTTGACTTTTCTTTCACAAGACTGAAATTCTGACTTCGACGCTGATTTCCCCCCCAGCCCCAGCATCCTGATTTTTGCAATTCCTTGTAGTTTATCTACTGCGTCAAACCATAATATGGAGAGATCCCGCTTGCACAGCCCTATAGGAGACAACTGGCTGCGTTGAGTTATCACTCGGTGCCAAGTCAACAGACATCCTGAAATCACCCCAAAATAAATCCAAGCCTGATTCCACTCATGTGAATAACATCTGACACTGGATCAGGCCCTGGGGGCCAGTTTCATCTCAACAAATTTCAGGCACTTAGCGCAGACACTTTAGGAAACTTGGAGCGAACAAGAAAGCTTGGCATGTTCTCAGGGCAGCCCATCACTGCCAGAGCCATAGTCCTCCTAGGAGCACCAAAACTTCTAAATATCTAAGTATGGCCATTACTTAACAATATAAACCCTTTTTGACGTAGCTTAACTCAAAAAAAACAAAAAAAACAAAACCCAACACCTCCCCCTTCCAAAAAAAAAAACAACCAACAAAAAAAGGCAACAAATTAAAAGCATAACCAGCTGTACCACTGGCATGTTTCAAGTCCAAAGCAATATCCTGGGCAAATTCAAGCAAGAAGAAACATCTCACCATTCTCCGATGCATCTCAAAAGCTGTTAATAAACCACAGCAGGAAAAAAAGCAGCCCTTATTTTGGAATGAGAGCTCCAGCCAGCTCTGTGTTGGCTCTAACCAGCAGCAAAATTCCCAGAGACCTCCAATAACTTTGCTTTCTGTTTCTGCTTTACCTTCACGAACATCATACTGCTCAAACATTTAAGCTCAGCACCATTTCAGCCACCGCAAAGCTCCACGTGTCACTCCCGCCCCACAAAAAAGAGGCAACAGTAAGAGAAAACACAAGGCAAACAGGTCCCCCCCCACTCCTCCTTCTCCCTAGCGTTATAGCTGAGCTGACGTCATATGGTCTGAAATATCCCTTTGGTCAGTTTGGGTCAGCTGTCCTGGTTGTGCCCCCTCCCAAGATCTTGCCCACCCCATCCCACTGGGGGGTGAATGTTGAGAAGAGCCTTGGTGCTGTGCGAGCACTGCTCAGCAGCAGTCACAACACACGCGTGTTATCAGCACCCTTCTAGCTCCCAGCACAAAAACACTGCAGCTGTGGGGAAAACCAGCTCAGCCAGACCCACTACACCAGGGAACAGACCTTTTAGAAGACAAGAAAAATCTAGTGTGGAAATGGACTTCGGAGATCAGCCTACTGAACATTCTGACCCCATTATTTTGGGATTAAGGAGCTCATGCACAATTAGGCAGGATTTAAGCACTTGAATCTGCTAGTGGCTTGTGCTTGATATTAACAGCACCTTTACAATAATTACTTACTCTTTCTTTTCCATATGGGAAAAAATTAAAAGAAGAACTACCTGATCTTTTCTTCACATGCAACTGTCTTTTCAAAGTCAGGAACTAATCTTTCTCTGGCTTCTACATCTTTCTTCATCCTGTCATTGCATGGAGCAGGGCTTCCTCACGGGGCAACAGCCTCCCACAAATGCAGGAAATTCCTCAAGTGACAACAAATGCAACTACTCTACTTATGATATTATAGAGGTATTGGATGTAAGCCTAGATCCATCACACTCTTCTTGACAGTTTTAAGCCAGTGAATTAGAGTCTTTCTGTCACTCAGGAGGAGGGTTGCAGAGTACTGGTGTCCGGGCCTCCAAAGTTGTGCTCATTATCTAGATTTACTGCAGTTTAAGATTATAAGGTTTTTTCATGGAGCCATAAACTGTTACTTGTTTAGAATTTATTGGCTTCAAAACAAAGAACTCTTTTACAGAGGTATAATGGGAGTATTTTCCTCTGAATTTAAGGTTTAATTGCAGCTTAACTCTTTTTATACTTACATCCAGCTCTTGCTTCAAGTTTTCTCCAAAATTTCTTCTCTTATTAGTGGGAACATGGTCCTGCACCCTTATTTCTGACATTCCAGGTGACCTCCATCAGTGGGTACTTGCAGATCTAAACAAAGAGGAGGAATAAACCAGCTGCTGCCCTTGGTTAACGTTCACTTCACCATTCACTGTATCAAAAATTAATGGGAAATTAGCACTAAGTTATTGGTAAAATATGTTATTAATTTTTTCAACTGCAATGTAAAGTACATACTTATGACTAATCCTGGACTTATTTTATATGCCAGAAGTTAAAATTAAGCTCAATCAAGCATGTCACCTTTATTTTGTAAACTCTGACAAATATTCTAGATTATGCTGCTTTTGTCATTTTTTGAGAGCACACAAGAGAGCTTATTGTTTTTGTTTAGTGTGAAAGTATATGCAATTGTTTCAGGAGCATCTAATACACAATTATCAAACCAGGAATTGGAATTCCGTTACAGAATGCAAAAAGTTACTAATCAGCTACCATCATACTAACAACTCTACTGCCCTTATTTTTAGGAAATGAAATATTGTGCAACTGATCTGTATCCTTGTGAACACCTGATTTTAGATTTTCTGGACTTGTTTTTCCACTTTTATTAATACTGCTTTGCACTGCTCTAGCATTTTAATTTCATGTCTTCAGAGATCAGTATGCTCTTAATTTGAATAACAATCAGATGCTAAGTTTGGGAAACACAATTTAAAAACTCAAAAGCCCTTAGAATTTGCTTGTTTTGTTTAAGTGTATTTTCTGAAGGCAGGAGCTCGCCAGCAGTTACCACATAAGTGAGTGCAAATACCTGAGAGACAACCAGCTACACCCCAACTGAATTCAGCTCAGCATCAGCAGAGCACAACATCTTCTCACTTTGGGGAAAGCAGACAGACCCCAGGCAGGTTTGGGTGTGCTGACTTGCTCTCTATAGGGAAGGGTTGGGTTTTCTCTGTAAATGTTCAGTACTGTGGTACCTTTCAGGTAAAATTTGCAGTGAATAAGTCAAATGCCAGCAGCAAAATGTCTGGAAATGCATGGAGTGTTTAACCCATAACCTATGAGGCAGAGCACTTCAACATTTTTATTTTTATGGTATACACTCTGTTTAGTGTTTATCTTGCCCTAGTAAGGTTTGCTTTCTTTCCATAGTATATTTGAAGTAGGTCCTTCATTTCATCTTTTGAATGTGTTTTTGGATTTTTTTAGTGAGATTAATTTATATCTCTGATTTTTTTTTTTGTTTACTTCCTTTTTCCCTATATGAATTACTTTTTTTAAAAAATCTCTGTCTTATATATGGTCCTTTTTTCCATCTTCCTACTGTCTTTTGCTTTCTTCCCCTTTGCCTTTTTCTATATTCTTTCCTCTCCATCCTCATGGCTGTGTTAAGATTATCATTAAACAATAGAGTTCTCCCAACTTTATTCTCTCTTCTCCCTGTACACAGTTCAGTCCTCTCCCCAGGATTTTCATACTCCCTTAAAAGAGAATAAGCAAAACAGCCCCTTGTGTTCCTAGCCTCTGTTTCTCTAGGGCATGGAGGTAAAGGCTAGAGGAGATATTCTGACAGTCTCTTCCTCATAACCTACCAGAAAGAAAGGAACAGGTGTATTTTAGGGCATCATTGAAGGCAAAGTGAAGATGTGCCTAGTTAGGAGATGTTGTCACAGAACAGTGCCTGGCACAGACCTCAGACCACTGGGCTTCTGGCCATTGAGACTACTTGATCAATGCCCCCAGTGAGCTGTTGCGCAGAAGAAAGGTAGAGGCATGGATGGCATAGAAACCCTGCATGGTCCAGTGCCACTAGAGCCAGGCACAGAGGGCAGAGGGTGGGACAACTACACTGAATGGCATCAACAAATTAGCAGTGCCTGATTACCACTCTGAAGTCTGGGAATCCTTCTGTCCATGAAAGCTCCCATTTATCTGCATGCCCTTGACATTAGGTATGGTTATTTGAGTTTAGCCCAAGCTAGGAGAAGTGAATGGGCTTACTGTGTGGGATCTTTTCCTGATAGGTCTCTCTGGGGTCCAGTTACTCATAGCTGAAAGCTGACAAACTTTTTACTACTCTGTCAAAGTGACCACCTATTTTTTAAAAACACTTTCTTCTGCCTTTCTACACTTGAAGGAGCATCTGGTTTCCTGGGTTTTTAACAAAGCTAACCCAGCAAAGAAGATCAGGCTGAATTACAGGTACTACTGGTGGAAACAGGCATTTTTGTTTCACAAAAATACATAATTACATCTACGCAAGAGCTGTACTGAGAAAGATAAAGACCTTATTCAAACACAAGCATCACAAATAAAAAGAATAGGAGTTAAAAGATTACTGACAAAGGAAATTGCTTTTTCATACAACAGTAGTCATCCCCCTCCCTTTCCCCCCATTTTCCAGGAGAAGTAAGCTTATATTTATCTAGTTAAAATTTAGGTGGTTTAGAGCGCTGCAGGTTCCCAAATGTACTGGCCCAGGAAAATACCTGCAGAGGACACAGTGCATTGCGTGTTTTAAAGACAGATATTTCAAATGAATATAGTGGAATAAATGTTGTGGCAATGACATTATTATATAAAACAATCTTCCTGTATGCTTTCCGAGCAGAGGTCTTCCTCAGTTATTCTGTTTTTCAGTTTGCAGAATTCTTCTCAGACTCTTGCAGCTCTCCAAATTGCAACTCTAGCAGAAACTCTTTTGAAGAGAAAAAGCCACAATGAAGCTGATATACATTAAAACTGTGTATAATAATATTCCTTTCCAGTGACCTTTACATGGAGGCAGAGTTCAGTTTAGTTATTAGAATGGATTTGACCTTTCCTTCAAATAAATTAGCACAAACACTCCCATTTCATAAGAGGTAAAGCCTCCATCAGAAGCACACACAGTGAAGACTCCGTGATGCACTGACAATGGGGAGTTAACTTTTCCCACAGTTTCTCCTGGAGAAATAGTAATCTAACTTAAAGGCTTTCTGATAATTAATTCCTCTACTTGATATTCTGGAACAGAGAGGACAAAAAACCCTGTCCTAATGAGTCGTTTGTAGAAAGCTGTGTCTCTCTACAATAACACAGAATTTTTGTGTTACACCTAAAACATGTAATTTAGACCACAGTTACCATTCTCTTGGTCTCTTTTACCAGCCATAGAACCCTCTCTTGTGTCTCAGCTGACTTATGGTGAAGCAGTACTCTTTCATTAAAGTGCCAGTTAATTTGTCATAGAATCGAATCACAGAATCATAGAATCATTTTGGTTAGAAGAGACCTTTAAGATCATCAAGTACAGCTGTTAACTGAGCACTGCCTGGTCACCACTAAACCATGTACGTCAGCACCACATCTATACATCTTTTAAATACCTCCATCTTTTAAATATCCACCACTTCCCTGGGCAGCCTGTTCCAGTGCTTTACAACCCTTTCAATGAAGAAGTTTTCCCTAACAACCAACCTAAAACTCCGCTGATGCAACTTGAAGCCATTTCCTCTTGTCCTGTCTCTTGTTACTTGGGAGAATGGAGTGATCCTGACCTTGCTAAAACCTTCTTTCAAGTAGTTGTTGAGAGCGATAAGGTTTCTCCTCAGCATACCAACACCTTGTAGACAATCAGCCTAGACATTTTACTGCAAGAGTCTATCCTCAGGTCCAGCCTTTTCCCTTAAGAAAACTTCTTTCTCCTTTAATGCTCAAGAGAAAGGGTGGTCTTGCAATATGCCTGAAATTGTAATACATGCTTTTTATGGCAGACCAAGAATATTTCTTTGCCCATAACCCCCTTCACCCCCAAACCCCAAAGGGAATGTTTGCTTCCTCTGTGGGTAATTAATTCAAAATTTACTACTTCAAAAAAAGAAAAGAAAATAACACTTTCAAAATTCTCCCAGCCCCTTCATGATTTAATGCTTTATCCAACTATTGGAAAGGCATAAGCTGAGTCTGTGATTTCTCAGAACATGTAGAGTGCAGCATGGACATTATAGTTGCAGTTATGAATAACATTGCATTTTACCCAAGGACATTAGACTTTCAATTAATTTATAATTTCTCTTTCCTTACGAGATTACGTTTTTAGATATTATATCTCCTGTATTCAGTAGGCAGAACCTCCACTTTTCCTCACAATAACATTCTGAGGTTTTCTTTGGGCTAAATATTAGCTGACATGTACACATAAATCACTGTAAAAAGGGATAACTTTATGCCTCTTAGGCAAGGCTGGGGGAAGTTAAAACCAAATCACTGCTGCTATTCCTTATAGCCAGAGGTTGCAGAAACATGTGTAATTGCATTTTCCCTACTGGAAAGAAGTTGTATGAATATTTGTGAGCTTTTTTTCCCTGTTTTGACATCAGGAGTGTTAACAGTAGCATATAAATTAGATACCACAATGAAATACATAATTATACCACAAAAGTGGAATAGTTTGGACTAATACTTTTTTTCATGTACCCTTTTATTTAGATTTCACATATTTAAGCCTTTTCTTATTTTAAACATTTTCTGTTCCTTTACTCAATCTTACTGAGGGCTTTTCAACTTCTTTTGGAAGAAAAAAATAATTTATGGATCAACACAAAGGCTAGTGATATTTTCTTGCTCTTAAAGCTCAGTGTTCCTTGGCAGCACTTGTTTAAAGCTTGCAATTACACATATTACAGTAAAGCAACCAGTTTTGCTGGTAACTTCAGTGGAATTTCAGACATGTTTTGTTCAATTGTATACAGCATGTTGAAAAAATCTAGAAAACCCAGATAACTTTCTAACAGTCCTACATAGTTTAGTGGAATAGATTTGCTAGTGTTTTAACCAGTTTGCTTTGTTGCCCAAGGAACATGTCTATTACAGCTAATTTGGAGAGACAAAAAGAAGAAATTAGTACTACTGAGTGACTGTTGTAAGTTAATCTCCCAGGAGGAATTTTTTCTCGTAACCAGACCTAATTTCCCATCTATTAATTTCATTCCATTAAATCTACTTGCTGCCTATTCCATTTCCGTTACTTGGTCATGACACATATGCCTTCTTAATCGAGACATTTACTATAGAAAAGCTTTTATACTACAGAGATGTCAATAAATGTTCTGCACAGTCTGAGTTCCAGCTCAAATTTCTTATTTTCCATGCTTTGCTGGAATTTGTGGGGTAAGTAACACACTGAAATTATTATTATACTACCAAAGCCATATTTTTCTTTCTTCTTAATAGTTAAAATCTCTTATCTAGGTAGAATATTCGATATCACTTTAGCCATATTTTCTTTCTTCTGTGATTCTAGATTATAAATGGTTTCAGTTTAAGCACTTTTGGATTTCTCCAGTACACAAAAATTTGCTTCCATTGGAGACTTGTGTAGTTCTCCTAGATCTCAGGAAATATTAGAATTCTCTGCATTGTTCATACACTCAGGTTACTTATGAATCCTCTTGGTACATTCCAGATAATGAATAGTTTGCTACTCTTTCTGAATCTGCCAAAATTTACTTATTTGGTTTTTAAATGACATCTGATTTATTTGCTGTTAGCATTAATGGACAACTTCACTTGGCATGACCTAACAAATCTGTAATATTTTCCCAGATTCCAATGAATGATTCCAATAAAAAACATAATATGGATCCAAATACATTAATTTCATCTGTTACATCTCGTTATTCTTTATCCAACACCCCATCAGGTGAAATCTCCAAAGATTGCAAACTTTCACTGGAGTCTGCGTAGCCACAAGCTCTTGAAATTTGATGAATGAGAAGTCAGGTCTCAGCACCACTGTATCCAGATTCTGGACTACATTAAATCAACATCTTTGATTTGGGTTTTTCCAAAGGAGTGCCTGAGAGGTGAGACAAAGTGTGTTCTGTGCTAATGTGATTACTGGAGAATGTTGTTCATTATCCATTATAATTTATTATATGAGGCCCTGCTTTAACTTCTGTAGTATGGTAACAATGATTGTTTCCAATAACTAATCAACAAAGTGGATGTGAACAGACATATCATAATGAAAGCTCAGTGAGGATTTTCTATGAACACACCCCAAAGGAGCTATACTATGTTTTTCTTTTCCTTTTCAGGACTGATTTGTTTCAAAAAAGGGATTCTGTTTCTGTCATTGGCAGTGAGCTCACAAGACAAAGTATATCAGATGATATTCCTGAAGTTCCACTCAGTTCTGTCCTCAAACTGTTAATTCCAGCATCCATAAAGTTTATACTGTGAAAAAAAGACATTCTACTTTTTTTTTTTATAACATAAATAAAATTTAACACGAATTGAGACAAACATCCATCATACTGGAATCAGTTTCAGGAACTCAATGCATAGTTAGAAAGAGTCATCTTTATTGTAAATTGTAGCTTGAAGCTTTTACTACATTTGCTTTTACATGTTTCAAACAGTTAAAATGAAGTATGTGCAATATCTGAAGACTGGCAGTTTACAGTAAGTTCTTTGTAGGACATGGCAAGCTCTCAAATGGAATAATTCATAAGGACAACCTTCTATATTTATATTTCTTTCTTTTAAGAAAAAATAATCTGTTTTGTCATGTCACAGTAGGGTTACAGTTATGAATCCCTTTCCTAATGTTAACATCTGTGATATCACTTACAAGGTCATTGTTATTTAATGTCACAATTATGCTACAGTTAAAATGGAGGAGTTGATGCACCAGTGAAGGCTAGAACTATTCTAGCCTTCATTGCAACAGATGAAACTATTTCTATTACCCTCTTGTTATGAGATAGTATCACTTGTGTGTGGATGTTTACATAACACTCACATGCAAAATTGCGCTGGCTACTGAGCAATTAGCCTTTTGGTGAGTGTCTTTATAATGTCATTGTTTTAAAAGTGAGTAACTGCTTGCTAGGCAACTGCTCGAGGGCTGCTGCTGCACCTATGTGCACATATATAACACAGAGAGATGCTGATTATCCTATGGCTACAGCTTCTCTGTCATTGCAGGCAAAGGAGGAGTGGCAACTGGCTCTTCTGCAGTAACTGAGTTAAAGGCATTCAAGCAAATTTCCACTTTCTGTGGTGTATTAAAACAACCATACCAAAGCTATAGAGTCTGATTTTCATTTAAAAATAAAATCTATTAATACATTGAAAAGGGTATGCTCAGAAAAGCTATCTGCAGAGGAAAAAAGTATGTATACTGTAGCAGGGATTGGATCTATGTGTGAGCCTGTACACCGCCTACCAGATCCATGACTGATGTCTAGGTGCTCTCCTCTACTACCGAATCAGAAGTGAAGTTCTGCACCGACACATCACTCCATTCAGCAGTACAATGATTATGTTTCCATTTGTGTGATATACTCTATCTGAATTACTGATCAGAAGTAAGACAGCTTGACTATTCCTACAAAATCTTTTTCATGACATTTGCTCTCAGCATCGCACCTGAGTGTGTTTCAATTACTCTCTAAGGAAACTGCATTGGCATAAAAGGATCTCTCTGCACTGGAAACATGGCCCCAATCAAAACAACAAACTTTTCTGTCAGATTTGTCTCTAGCAGGCAGTAAGTGCTCTCTCCTACTTAATTAAAACTCTTCTCTCTTAAGATTTGGTGCCCTGACATATCAGAATAACATAACAGCAATCAGTGACATGCCCTACAGAAAGACGTTTCTTTAAGCTATCCTGTCATTTCCTTCTGGTACTTATTATGCTGCTAAAGCATTTTGGAGAATAAATTTCTAGGTTAAGCACAAAAGGATTAAACTAATGATTATCAATCTGACTAAATAAAAAAACATTTGCAATACCACAGCAATTTTTGTACATAGTGAGTTCAGGTCAGATACTTATTTATTCCCTCCCCTTACTTTTTTTTTTTTTTTTTAAATGTTGTTTTTTTCCTCCAGTATTAGCCATTGCTTTATTAGAAAATTGTCACATGCTGTGCTGTAATGAGTGACTGGACCTTTGGAGTGATGGACCAGCTGGGATTACCTATTTGTAAGTACAAGTCCTGATTTCTTCTAACCAACCACTTCTTAAATCTGAGTTGAAAGTGAATGGACAATGCATCTGAGTCATTACTCTGTCAGAGTGGTAAGATAGTTGATCACTATGGGGACAAATACAATGGCACATGGTCAAGTATCCAGTTCAGTGATTCATACACTGTGAAAAGAAAAGTGCTGGAACAATCTCCAAGACTCCTGTTAAGGAGACGACTATGAACAATATTAAATAAATGCATGTAAAGGAGAGACACAGGTATCATTTGTCACAGTTCTTGGAAAATAAGATGGCCGGAAGTAAAACTAAACCCTTGAAAGTATTGATGGTATGGTTGAATCCAACTGGAAAAGTTTATTGAGTCAATAGCCATGCAGACTAATTCCTTTGTAAAGCTCTTCTGTGCTTCTTAAATTCAACTTTTCAGCAACACTTGAGAGA
The DNA here is from genome assembly GCA_033124195.1 of Coracias cyanogaster. NCBI lineage: Eukaryota > Metazoa > Chordata > Aves > Coraciiformes > Coraciidae > Coracias > Coracias cyanogaster. The sequence continues at coordinate 44,908 of JAVSBS010001198.1, forward strand.
AGGTAAGGGCTGGTCAGGAGGCTTTCACAGTTAAGACATAGTGAAGGAGGACACCTGTGATGTAGCTTTGTGTGTGATACACACTTTCCAGAGTGGTGAGCTAGAGCTCTGCTGATGGACAGACTGACCCCACACATTTTTTTCTAAAAGTATGTCTGGCTGTGGACCAAGACGCTATAGTGATGCATCTAAGAGTGTTTAAGTAGTGAGTGACAAAATCTGGGTGCCCAGCAGTTTTTTTGGTCTTTAAAAGGATCCATTTCACATATGGGAAGTTTGTTGTGATGTAAATGAAATTTTAAAATATGACTCCTACCATCTCAGGATGGTAGGAGCCAACCATCTCAGCTTAACCTCTGGTGACTACACTTTTTAGAAGTGTTTGTTAACATTACTGGAAAAAATATTACAGCACACATCCTGGAACACAAAGTGAGCAAGAAAAGTTGTTTCACATTACAAATATTAGCACTATTTCTACGTGAGTATTTTTAACTTATTATGACATTGTACTGTTTTCTGATACAAATGGAATTACATGAAAAAGATGATCTCCCTGGTAGAATATTTGAGCAGTGAAATTGTAGTAGAGATTGGATGGAGATGATACTTGTTTAAAAGTTCCAGAAAAAATACACTGGGGAAGAAAAGAAAGAAAAGTCGAGCAAAGGAAAATCTGGCTAAGAAAGTATTTGTTCAGTAGATTAGAGGGCATAGGGAGAAGCAAGGGTTAAAAAGAAGGGCCTGGAAGGCAATAAGAGGGAAGAATGAGAAGAAAACAGTGTCAAACTGATTTATGTTATGTCCTGCTTTCTTCTGATGCTTGCCCCTTTCCTTGTGATTCCTCACTTCCACCATGCTGCAACATCTTTACTCATGTGCAGTTCCTGGTGATGGGCCTTTCTGGACCACCAACTCTTGAACAGGGTAGGAGAGAGGTGCTGATGTGCTTCGCTGTATCACAACAACCTTGCTGCTGAAGGAGAAGCCTAGTGGCAGCACTCTATTTCTCCTACCATGGCATTTCCTCTGGCATGGGATCTGAGGCAGAAGATGGTTCCCAGAGCATGACAGACCATGGTACTTCTAAACATGCTGGAAAAAGAGGAATTTGGGCAAATAGAAACTGCAAAGAAATAATTTGGTCAAACTGTTTGACATAAAAAATAACTCTGCTCCCAATGCCTACCAGATGAGTTGTGTAACCTTCAGTATTAAGAACCTTAGAGCCATCTTAAAAGTTTTGAGCCACCATCATTTTCATGTTCTAGAACATCCAAGAATTTTCTAAAATGAGAATGTCTCAGTATCTTCTGCTTTCCAAAATCTATCTGTGACATTTGTCTCTAATACATGACAAAAATTTTATTTCCATTCTATTGTTGAGCTGCAGAGAAAGAAATATATTCTCTGTGCTGACTTTTAGTAACAGAAACACTTGAGTGAGCACCAAACTGTTCTACATCAATACCTACCACTTACATCATGCATTTTATTCATGCTCTTATTGAATGTATTTTTCTCAGTCTTCATGGGCTTGCTGAGCACACAAATAATTTATTTATATCAGCCTTTAAATGTACTGTTTCCATGTAAATTTCTAAATAGAGAAGAGCTTATGAAGTCAAATGAGTTCAATCTCTTGAAATAGATGCATGAATTTCTGTTATTCTGATGAGTTTTCCTCTTCCTATTAAACTAGATTTTATCACCTTATGACTGGTATTAAACCAGGCTCAGATATAATCCTTAGACCCTGGCTAGTTACTAAACAAGGAGAGATGATGCAGAACTTTAGACAGATCTGACAAAATTAGAGCTGCAATATTCCTGCAGAAAGAGCCACTACAGCCATGGCTTCTGCTTTTTATATAATTTGAAAGATACAACTAATTTGTCTTGTTAATAATAAACAGCAAACTTTTCCCCTTAAGAGCTTTACTGGAGACACTCTGAAATGTTTAAAAGTGGAAGTGATGAAGAAGTATGAATTGTGCAAGTTTGGTAGACATCTTAGGAAGCCCAAGGAAAGCAATGTATTTGACTATCCTTTTTGTCTCCTATCTGTTGACCATACTATAAGGATGAAAGACATTTCTGTTTTGAAGAGAAAATGTCACCTAATCACCCTACATGCCCTCCATCTGCTGCTCTGAAGGGTTGTGGGTCTCCTATAGTTCCTTCATCTATGCATGCAGGCGTGCTCAGTTCATCTCAAATAACATTGGGCATCTACGTTTGGGCAGTAAAAATAAGGTCACCACGGATAGTAACAGGAGTGTGGACACAAAGTCCTCATGTAAAAACACCTACAACATTTTCTTTTTTTTTTTTTTTTTGTCTCTCCTGCTTCTGTTCCTGCACTAAAAAGTCCTTCTCTGACAAACTTATTCTCATTGCTGTGTTCAACACGGATGTTAAACCAGCCAAATTCTGGGATCAGCTTTCATGATACACAAATCTCATGCCCATAGCAAAAGGGCTTCAGTTACATCTATGCTAGGACAACCAGAATTTATCAGAATGTATTCATATTTTTTCAAAAGCTTCAACCCTTTTGACTAATTCTCCAAGTGTCCTGCTGTTGGACTGGGCAATCTCCAGAGGACCCTTCTCAGTGATTCTGTGATTCTGAGTTGAAAACTATCTGATGTTGACAAATCCTTTGCAATGTACATGAAATGGTGAAAAGTGCTTTATAACCACATATGGGTCAAGCTGAGGTTGTCCTCCTGCCTATAGCAGGACATGGCTTTCAAACACATTAGTGATCCTTCATCACTCAAATTTAGCAGCCTAAGCCTACTGATGTTACTGCCCTAACTGCAGAAGCCCAGTTTCATTCTTACACTTCATATTGTCTACAGACAGAGTAAGGTAAAGAACAGAAAAATGCACAAAAATTGGTTGATATTTCTCTATTATGTGAAGGCTGTATCATCCTACTTGCTACTGTTCAATGCAACAGTTTGAAAATTAAGACTATGGGGAGCACTAAATTCAGGTTATTTTTTGAATATAGATGTATATGTGTTTGTTTCAATACAAGATGAATAGAGAGTTAGGGCTCTTGCTTGGCTGACTTTCTGTGCTAATGAGAAGTGTTGATAAAGGATTTATGCTAGTTTTGTGACAACTTGTGCAGGAAGATTTAATAGCTTTAATTTGTTTTAGATTAAAGAAACATGCCTTCAGAATAAACATTTTCATTGAAACAATACAGGAAAAGATATATATTTTTATGAGATGTTTATGTAGTAATTTGCCTGCTGAGAATTTTCTTCTGAAAGATGCCAAATATACAGCAATGGAAATTGCTGTCTTCTCTTTGGACACAAAGGAAGAGTGTGTCAGCTTCCACATGTGATGAACAAGGTCAAGCCCCTGCTGTGTAGTGTATCATACAACATTACCGCATTTATAATGCTACATCTCAACAGAAATGAGGCAAATTCTCCTGCGTTGCTTGTGTTCCCACCCTCTTCGCACCACTTACTGAGTATTGAAGTTCACTAGTGAAATATGCTGCAGCTCCCCTCTTTCTCACAATCTGCAAGTACACCCACACACATGCATCCCTTGCATATTAGCACAGGCCTTAAATTTTCCTAATATACTTCCTATATAGCCCCCCTAGAGTGGCTATACGGCTGCTTCTACGTGACCAGCCTCTTCTCCCCTCTCTTTTCTTGTTGCTCCCTGGTACACCATGATCCTTCCTTTTCCATTCCTTTGGCCATTTTCCTAAACATCCCATAATTTTTACATAATCCCAAACGACACTTCCAAAAGCCCATCAGAGTTTCATAAAAGTCTCCTGGAATATGCCTCATCACTCATAACAAATGTTTCCCCTCCTTATAGTTACACAGTTCAGGTAACCCCCCCCCAAGACCGTGCCTGGGCAGCTCTCTTAATGGCCACCAATCAGTGGCCAAAGAGTTCTGGTCTTCATTATGGTCACTTTCCTTTTCCTTTCCATTATCACTTTCCTTGTTACTTTTTGTTTTGCACTGAATAGTTCTTAATTAACTTAATTAACCAGATGCTTGCTTCCACCTACCCGTAAAAATATATTGCATGCGTAGGTCTATGTTGGCCCCCAGCACTCAAAGGAGAGCAGGGCAGGATATAAAGATTTTCCAAAGCCCTGCACTGTGATTAAAGGCACTTGCAGTGGGTAGGTGGCCAGTAGTGGCGCTTCTGAAGGATGAAATCCAATGCTGAAGGTTGGATTCTTTCATAAAGGGATGGATCCTTTTCACTGCCTTGGGATTTATGCAAAGCAAGATCCACACTGCTGTTTCCCACAGCATTCTTCTGCAGGAACTGGCTGCTCATGGCTTGAATGGGCATCCCACAAAGCACACTTTGCTCAATTAGTTAACATATAGCTAGATTTCTGACCTTAAACTTTAGCCTTTTCAAGCTGTGCAAGTACAATACTAGCAACACTGGCTTTCTGACTAGCTGCTGGGTAAAGATAATTTAAAATTCAGTATGAATTTAAGTGCACATTGTAGATCAGTTCTTTGGATTTAGCACTCAGATGTACTACTAAATGTTAGTGCAAAGGTTATAAGTTGTAATAAAAAGTTGACAGAATCCATTCAGGCATTAACATTTATATAGTCTCTGTCTGAGGTTCTGGTCTAAAGCAAGTTTTGTACAAGAAAGCTAATTGGTAGTGAGAAATGGATCACACTTTCTTTGTGAATGTGACATAGGTCACAGTGTTACTCTGCTTCCTGTAGGAAGACTCTCTCAGACAGACAAACTCATATTTTTCATACGTGAATTCATAAAATAGTGCCATTTAATGTACTTACATGTAAAAGCACACGTTGAGCCGTAGTGTTAGTATAAAAGCCTGTGAAGCATAAAAGACGTAACCATAGAGCTTATGATTGTCCAAAAAGTAATAAGCTCAGATCTAACAGCTTTGTTGTGACATTCATTCAGGGAGGCTTGCGACCTCACTCCTGGATTAACCGACATTTGAGGGAATTCCTTAGCTTGTTCCTTATGCCATCCTAGTTTTAATTTGAATATAATAAACTTTGTAGAATGATATGTCTTTTATCAAAATGTACCACAAAAATATCTGTTTTCTCAAAGAAAAAAAATTGAGCATTCCGGAAAGCAAGGGAATTTATTTATTTATTTTAGCTTTTAATGAGTAATCAAAATTGCACTCCCATGGTGCAAAAGAACGTGTGTTTCCATTCACTGTGCAGGTCACCAAGAGATGACTCGGCTTGTGTTCAAACTTGCTGTTTCATTTGCCTATTAAAGCTATCCTTTAGGAGAGGCTGGAATGGAAGCAAACAGTACCGGGATCTTTTTATCCAGTTTCTCCTGCTCTCTCCACTAGACAACTGCCTCACATTATGAACTGAGGGAGAAAAAACAGTGTTTAGCCACACACTGTTTAATGAAGGTCTGAGACTCGTTGTTTTCTCAGCTGGAGGCTACCTCATAGAAGAGCCAGGGTATTTAATTTGGAAAATACACCTACAGGGTGTAGGTAACTGGTAACTAGGTCTGGATTGGTGCCCTGCTGAGAACCCAGTGAGCTACACTACAAAATAAAGTGTGGGATTTTTCCTTGATTTCTAGGCAACGAAAGTTTGCCAGTACCGTGGCTTAGAAGTACTTCATTTGTCTCTAGATGAACATATTGGAGAGGCTGCAGAGTAGACTAAGTAGAAGAGCTTGCAGCCTTTTGGCTCAGGAGATACTGTTTTTTTAGGAAAGAAATATAATATATGCCAGTTCTCCATAAAGCTAGATATCAGTTTATTAGCAGTCCCACAAGGCAAGTTGCCACAGTGATCTGGTGATTTAGTCATTCTCAGTTTAAAAAGTGGAAGACCTGGCTCTTCCCTGGCCCTAGAGCAGTAAAGTCTGATGGCTGATGCTTCCTACCACCCTAGTGATCTACATGAGACCACTGCCCCAACCAGAGAGGGAAAGTCCAGCTTTAACCAGGAGTGGCCACTCAAGGTGTGAGGTTGGCTTATTTTTCTTTCTCCGTGTTGAGTTGGAAACCTCATGGAAGAGTTACTCTATTAACATAACATAAACACATGGGGGAAAAGGACGGAAACTTTAAAAACGTGAAAGATAGAGTCTCAGCATTAAAAACTAAAAAGGGGAGACAAAGTCTTTTGAATGTCATCATGAACTAAAAACAACAAAAAACGCAGTCAATAGGAAATATTTTTTGCAGGGACAAATTTGTAAAGGATTACATTAGTATCTTGAATCTTTCACAAGTCACTCAGCACAATTGTTCAATTTTTTGTGTGGAGTCTGAGAAATTTTTTACTTTATGGTGTCACCAGATCTTTTCAGAAACAGCTGCCCTGAATTTCTGGTGCCCTTTTAATGGAAATGAGTGTTTCAATCACTTAATCGAGTACTGAATTTATTATCGTTTCTCTAGGACTTGAAGTGGACTGCCCAACATATGTGCCCCTGCATATGTTCCCTGAATCCCTTCACAAAAGCATTTGCAGTTGAACCTCATAGGTAAGAGAAAGGAATGAAGAAGAACACTAAAGTAGCAGAAGAGAACTTAAAGCAGCTCCTTGCCTGACAGGCCTATTATTTTGAGTTATAGATGGAAACAAAACTAAAATATAATTTCTCTGTCTCCATATGAAGGGAAATTATTTTTTGAATTTTGAAGCTTTGACAGCAGACAACAGGGAAGATGGCATGTCAGAGCAATGATTTCCTTACCTCAAATTTCCTTGTCAGAGGTAGGATTTTATTTTTAGTTATTTTCATTTTTTTATTCCTTTGCAGCCAAATATCTGCTCCTTAACATTTTTTTCCCTTCAGATGCCTTTTCTTCTCTATTTCTCCTGAGGTTCTTACATTTTTCACTAGCGCCAAGCTGAATTTCTTCAGCTGTTATAGAACGTTATAATTGTCAATTCTGGCAGCATAATCTACCTTGATGTTTGTTTGTATGTGAGCAGGTGATGGAGTTTCTAGGAGTAAAGCTTCCTTACTTTATTGTTTTTTTGAGGCTGTTGGAGGCAGTTTTTGAGTAGAAGTAGCAGAATTTGAATGAATCTGGCAGGAACAATCACCCTTCTAAAAGAAGGGTTGTAATTAATTCCTATTCTAAGCCTGAAAGTGACTTTGGCAGAGAGGAAATGATAGAAGCTGGGAAACTGAAAGCCCCCAGCACAAGAAAGATGTGGGCATATTGGAGCATGTCCAGAGGAGAGCCACCAAAATTATCAGTGGAATTGAGCATTTCTCATATGAGGACAGGCTGAGGGAGTTGGGGCTGTTCAGCCTGGAGAAGAGAAGGCTCCGGGGGAACCTTATACTGACCTTCTGGTACCTGAAGGGGGCCTACAGGAAGGAAGGGGAAGGTCTATTCACAAGGGTTTGTAGTGATAGGACAAGGAGTAATGGTTTTAAGCTAGGAAAAGATAGATTTAGGTTGGATATTAGAAAAAAGTTCTTTAACATGAGGGTGATAGAGCACTGGAATGGACTGCCCAGAGAGGTGGTGGAGGCCCCATCCCTGGAGTCATTCAAGGTCAGGCTTGATGAGACTCTGAGTAACCTGACCTAGGTAGATGTCCCTGCTTGTGTAGGAAGATTGGACTAGATGACCTCTAGAGGTCCCTTCCAGCCTGAAACATTCTATGATTCTATGAAATGCAGGACCGCTAAAATACATAGCACTGCAGGAAACTGTAAATTTGTTAAACTGTTACTCACCAGAACCCTGGGAATCAGTGGCCAGGATTCCACGTCAGGGGAAGAATGGTGCCCTGCTCTTTGTTGAGAGTAAGAGAGGCTCAACTCACTCAACCAACCCACTTGGCAGGTAGGAAAGATGTTGGGAAACACTTGCTGCATTCAAATATAGGAATGTTCTGACATGTAAGGACATAGAAGAGACTGGAGAGCAAGAAACATTTTGATTTTCCCTTCCCAAACCATTCACAGCTTGGAGTCTCCTACTGGAGCCGGTGTCAGGCAGTAAAAGGGTGGTCTAATCCAACCATGCAGTTGGACACAGCTGTCCTTGATGCTTAAAGAAATGCCAGTAAAGATTAAAACCAAGGACGAAAAGGCACTTTCACATCCAGACCACTCCAGCATACTTCATGCCAAAGTACAGCTTTCTGTATCAGTAAATATATTTTCACTATATAATGCTGAGTGTTTCTCTCCAGGTTTAGTTGATAAGTGCAGACTTTGTAAAAACTTATTTGGGGACAACTCTGACTGGGCCACCATATTACTGGAGAGCAGCACATAAGTTTTGCTGATTCCAACTGGCTTGTTATAATGTTTTTGCACTGCCTGCATCATTCAAATAGGCAAAAAATTCTGACTGTGGAGAATTGAAACTAACGCATAAAGAGATAGGAAGGCAGATTTTAAAAATTCTTTTACAGTAGTGGTTACATTTAAAGCAACTTGTACACTCAAACCAACATCTGAAGCTTTGTAACAACAACAAAAAAATTTCAAAGCAAAAAAAAAAAATTCTGATGCATCAGGTGCCCATTGAGGCTGAAATCCTCTTCTCTGGAGGCAGTGGGAGACATTCAGCTGCATTAGGCATTCATAGCTTTATAAAAAGAAATTGAAATATATTCTTAATTAGGAGGGGGTGTGATACAGGGGGTGTGAATGACTTCAAGAATCAGAAAGGTCTTGCTTTTCTCATATCTAGCACTTCACTGGTATTTGCAAGAGTAGATTTGCCTGGCTTATTGGTCAGCTATGTCAGACAAAAATTCCTCAATCTGTATTCAATGGATTCATGCAGGATTGGGGAGTGACCTGTGGAATGACTGTAAAAAATCCAACACAGGTAACAAAAATACCAAACGGCATGAAAACAATATTAAAAGTTTAGCCTAATTCATATACTGAATGGACATCAACCAAAGGCACTATAAAAATTTCATTTTTTTTTCCCCAAGGTGTCATGGTTCTTGAATAAAAATGCTATGAAACATTGCTTAGAATACAGTCTGCACTGCACATGAAGGACATAAACACTCAGTGCTCAGAAAGAGAAGCTGAAATGCAGTAATTCTGCAACTCAGTCTTAAATAATGAACAGTGACCATAAAAACAAAGTAAACAAAAAAACTTGCCAGAAGACTCAGAGCAAAAGGAAGGCTTGTGTGACTCCAGTGCCTGAGACCGGACATAACTGGAAAAAAAGCTGACTATGTTTTTTTAATCTGCAAGTTGAAAAGGATGTTTAAATTGTTCCTTTAAAAGGCTGCAAGCATCTTTTAATGAAAGTAACTACAGCAAGGATTAGTAGAATTCAATTAGCCACAACAGGTGTGTCCTAGAGATGTTTAAATCAGAGAACACAAGATGGTCCTTCAGAGAAGTGAGTAAATTACCTGCTAATGAATGCTGTCACAAAATCACAGCCAGCAGGAATGCCCTGGAAGTGCTGGCATTGCTCTATCAGCAAGAAAACAAGGACAGGTGTAAATGTTAAGATTGGTGGAGGTTAATGAAGGAGCCAGTGGCAATGGACCGATTTGCCTTTTTCCCCAGGTAACCCCAGGGAATTCAGTGCAATTTCTGAACAAGGTTCACTGGTAGCCTTGTAGGAGAACCTCAGCTTGTCCCAGATGCTTCCCTAGAAAAATCCTTGGAGATGTCAGTGATGAAGACCCATTGCATTTCTCCCCAGGATCGAGAATCACATCTATGATATTTATATTTGTGAATGAAGTAAGAGCTGGATTCTGTATTTGGAAACAATTTCTTCTCCAATGGCGGGGGGAGGGAGGAAGGATAAAAATTTAGAAGAGAATGTTGTTATCTTATGAAAACTCATAGTCTGAAACTTCTATTTTCTCACCTAGAGTAAAGAAGAATTATGGAAAGCCAAGAACATAACACATTAGAGAGGTTCTGGAAATTGTATGATACCATATTTCCACTTCTTATTATTTTCACACATTTTTTAAATGGTATTTGTTGTTCTAAACTTTCAGATTCTAGATTTTTGCACCAAGATAAAGATCTCAGGTTTTTTTTTAAGAACCAATTTTTCAATTTGTGAGACAAAGTCTTGGATGCACCCATCCAAATGGTTCTCACGCTAAAAGACGGGTACGAAAGAATCTAAAAAGTGTTTTAGAAAAATGTCCTGATCTTTAAGCTACTCTTAGGACTCCTTAACAAGTCTAAATGATTTCAATTTCTAGAAGTTGGCCATTATGAGTATGCCTACCTAGAGGTTAAAGGAAGGACATGATTTTAAGAGATAAAATCAAATATGTCAAATGTGTTAAATATGCAAAATGTGCCCATTTCCCATAATTTCTCATTCTCACATAAAATTCGTCTTGAAGGCAATGCAATGATAGATTGGAAGTTTTAAGCCATATCTGATGACAAAAGAGTTATCAAAATGCTTTGACTTCTTTTCTGTAGATATTTTGCTTTTCTCAGTAGCAAGCACTGAAACAGAAATTGCTGAGGTATCAAAAGTGCAGAATGTTCAAAATATTCCTTAATGGATAATGGAAGTGTTCATCCTGGCATATTTCCCTGGATTCTGCAGTTCATGGAAAAAACTGGGAAATAACCTGAAAGCCTTTCTGAGAGGATATCAATGCTCCTGTATGAATCATAGAATAGCAGATTGGAAGGGACCTTAATAGAAAGGAAATGACTATAGGCCTCAGAATTCTGGATATTAAAATAACCTAGATCATCATATGATTATGCTTTTTAATTACTAGCTTTGGCCACAAAACACAGAGACTGGGATTTCTAAAACGGGGTTTTGAGCTCATTGAAATTGGTGGCAGAAGCCAATAGATTTTAATGAGGGCAAGGAGAGGACTGCTACTGAGTGTTTTTAAAAATCCAGCCTCCGCTCTTGTTTGAAGTAAATAAGTGTTGATTAATCTTAAACTTAACAGATTGATGAGCTGCAGGCAGTTTCATTAAAGACGAGGTGACCCATTTCATTTCTGTGTAGAAAAGCCAATGTGAAGTGAAAATTTTTCAAGTAAAACTGATGCCAAGTATGTCATACTTGTTTGCTTCTTGATTAAGAGTACATAAAGCAATGGTTTTAACTCAAAAGGAAAGAAACAAAAGGGTGACAAATGGGTTGTAATACAGAGATTAAAGATTAATACATCTTTTTCGTCCTGCTGGTATTGAGCCACACTTAGAGTGTTTGAGAAAGACAACTGAAGTGACTTTATGTTCTGGATAATGGAGTGATTAAATAACGTTGTGAAGACCATTGAAGAATGCAAAGAGATTTTACTGCACAATAGACGGAAAAGGCATTCCTTCTGAAATAGCAATGAGCCTAGTCTTTGCAAATCTTTACAAACTCCAGAAGGCAGTGGGGAAACTTCACAGGGAAGGCATGAAGCTGCATGGGTCAGGCTAGAAAGGCAATATAAGCAAGAAGAAAAACAGAAATATGCTTGGGAGTGAAGACAACTAACATATCTCTATCTACAGAAGCACCAAGTGAGTTTAAGAATGAGAAATTAATGTTCTGAAGACAAGGAAAAGAAACCAAACCCAAAGTTCTTTAGCCCTTCAAGTTAGCGATATCATAAATGTTAAGACTTTTGTGCTGCAAACAAAATCTTCTTTGCCAAACTTACCAATGACTACTACAGATTGAAAACTAGATTTTTCTCTGTGTTAGAAAATGCCACTGTTTCTGCAGGAAAGAAAAAGAAGGTAAGGAAATGGTAAAACTTTCTGATTGATATTTTCTGTCACAACAACACACTTAAGACATTCATGAAATGACATCTTCCTAGGGTTTCTTTGAAAATGCTTCTTTTCTAGTAATTTAATCATTAACGTACATTTTTGTTGCTCCTTTGTCTCCAGAAAGATGTAATGCAGGTGTCCATTGGAGACTGTATTTCTGCTGGTGCATCTGCAGCCGCATGACTTGCAGGACGCATGTTACTGCTAGATCAGAGATAAGACTGTGTTGTGTTTTCTAAGCCAGGGGCCAGAGGGAATGCCAAAGTGCCTTCAGGAAATGCAGCATCAAAAGCAAATGCAGATTCACAGTTTAAAATCTACTATTTCACTTTATTTATTCTAGTGAAAATATCTGAAAGTTTGAGCAACACCAACAGTAAAAACAGGTTTGACAGAAAGTTCCTGACCAGCAACACTATCAAGACTTTGTATAACTGAAACATTTGAGGACACCAGATTGTTTTCCGCTAGTCATGATTTTAACTTTTGTTACAGATCTAAGTCTCATTTTCAGGTCTTGAACAGTGTGCTGTCTTGCTTTCCAATCGCAATACACAAGTGTTCATTGGTTGAAATGGAGGCTTAGATCTGTTGCACTGAAGCTTTTTGGTGAAAATGTAAAGGTGTTTGAGTGGGTCTTATTTCCACTAAAATTTCTGGATTTCTTCCAAAGTACAAATTTCCCCAATTTAAGCTAGTGGTGCCCCCGTAGATGTAACATAAAAGCTCAGCTGTGTTACTCCACTATAGCTAGATTTACTCTAGCAATTACACTTGCCCAATTTCATTTGCATAAACTCAAATGGAAAGGAAATAATTAGATCTGATAGCTGTCATATAAGAGAGTATGCTGTGGGTGAAGTAATTAAACTGTAATTGTGGTAAATTATGTTTTTCATTAAAATTGTAAGAAGTCTGTTAAATTATTAGAAAAATGTTTAGGGTCTTTGAAGTCCATTCAGCTTTTTGATTTTGCAGACAGATCAGGGCAATTTATAATCTGTGAATGTATGTTTGGGTACTGCACTGTCTCATGTTATCAGTACCAAATTGTTTCCCAGCTTGTTTGATTTTATCAAGTATTGCTCATTATTGATAGTACTACAAAATGTGTAAGATAGTCTTCCAAAGATGAAATGGAGCCGCTGTGAAGCATTCTGCAATCTAAAAAACTACCTGTATATTTACAATCTCAGTACCTCATTTACTGAGGGAGAATTTTTTAAAAAATAAAGTTAACTTCTTTATTTTATCTGTTCTTCTTTTGAAACTATCTCCTGCAGAAGTGTTATTACAAAGAGATGTTTTCTAGGGAAATATGTCTGTCTACTTTGAGTGGGTATGATGCTACATCTTCAGTTACTCTGCAAGTGAGCTGTGACTGTGTTCCAGCCATACTGGTCACTGTAGAAGATGCCTGAATACACAAAACCTGATTTGGTTTTGTCTGCTTTTGTTTCCAAAACCACTGAATTCATAGCATATTTGACTAACAGGCAAACAGCCCAGATTCTGTGTATTTAACATTTCATTAATCTCCTAGAGGACATTAAACTACAGACCTCCAGATCACTGGAAGTACTTGTCTGTATGTGGTAAACATGTAGAAAGGATAAAAACCGAACACTTTCCGGGGAGTTACATGAGTCATGTAATTTTTGTGTAAATAATAAAAATCTTTCTTGATGGCAGCAAGGGTGTTTACAGGGAAATACTGAATACGTAAGAGCAAGTTTTCCACAGCTGCAAAATAAGCTGGGGGCAGACCATAGGTCTTCCTGCTCCGGTTTTCTGTGGAGATCTCCAAAGCCATGGCAGTGAACAGACCATGTGGAAATAAAGACAGAAATGCTTTAGACAAATATTAACCTTGGAAAAAAAGTAAAGATTATCGCTGTCTCAAGAAAGACCTTCCAAACAAATTGAGAACAGACATGTCCTAAGGGTAAGCTGAAAGCAGCCAAAAGTTACTGAAGCTGCATGGAATGGACATCCACATAGACACTCACATTCAGAACATTCTAGGGAGCTATAAGAAGAGCTATTACACACACAGGTGCTCCTTAGCGGGGAGTTCAAGCCTAATGTATTTAAATGCTAGGTTCAGGTTAAACAAGTGAAGAGATTTTCTGTTGTTCAAAGTTTGTGGACCAGCTAAGGGGCTGCATTTCTATCTGACATCCCGTGGTGTTGACTGCTTTACTGGAAACAGCCAGTCATGTGCCTTCTCCAGTTAACTTGAAAAAAATCAGATAACTAATAGGTGCTGAACATGGGGTCATTCTAATGGCACATCACTAGAGGTTCCTTATTTGACCTTTGAGCTACAGGCCCCATACCTTCTACATTCTTCCAGCAATAAAGCTCCTTTATGTATCATGAACCAAATCACTACTTGAGGAATGGTAAAACTTCCAGACTAGTCTTTTGAAGACTATGTCTCTAAACACACAATTTCAAAACTAATTTGGCTTTTCTGAAGTCGAAATATGTGTGGCATTGCAGTCCTGTAGAAGCACTAGGCTTTGGATCATAGGGAGTCTAGCTTTTCCCCTAAGCTTTTCAGAAAGCATATTTCTCTGTGTGCAACACCCTAAAAGCTGAATAAAGATACTTTGCAGAAAGCTAAGTACCCCAGTATCCTTCCAAAAATAGGGTACCAAAGTAGGTGGACTATTGTTCTGGTCAGGAATAGTTATTCTGTGTGCCTGAGAATCAGTGCTGGTGTGGACACAAAGATTAATAAATATTGTAAACAACAAAGAGGTTAGGGACCAGACAGCACAGCTGGGGAAAACTTGAAGTGGGGAATTTAGGTGAAGTTTCACCTTGTTTTTGCTTAAAAAGAAGTTCTGTGAAAAGAATACTGTAATGGTTCATGAGGTCCCGGATATTGGAGAAGATAACTGAAATGATTGTATGCAAAGGTAATAAAGATTGCATTTCACATGTATGCAGCATTGGTGCCTAAATTCCTGAAAAAAAAGAGGAGCAAGAGGATTGGAAAGACAGATCCCTGACTGGGTGAAGACAAGGACCATGGAGAGATATGACTGTGAAAGCAGGAGAATGAAGAGGAAGAGACAGGCTTACAGTAAGGAAACAAAGAATAAAAGGTTTTCAGTGGAGAAGGAAAAGATTAAGTAGAAAGGAACAAGCAAACAAAAATCACAGAAATGGTTATCAGTTCCATTAAAAGATTGATGTGATGAAAATGGTAAGTGACAAGACCCAAGGACAGAAAAATTAACATATTGGAGAGTCCAAAAGATATCAGAGGTAGAATGATCTGCCAGTAGATGGACAAGCAGGAAGAGAGGGACCGAAGTCGTATCAATTGTGGAAACTGCAGCAAAATCTGCATAGGACAATGCAACAGTCATTTTGCTGCTGAATAGGACAGGGAAGCCATGACCAGCCTGAATAAAGTTTTTGCAGAAGAGCAGATCTAGATTTCAGATAAAATTATCAAAACTGAACAGAAAACAGATCAAACCATGACAAGTCCAGGCAGCTGGGCTAGATGATCATTGTAGGTCCCTTCCAACTGTTCTATCTCCTTCTGTCCATCTGTTCTGTTCTATGCGAAGGACTAGTGCTATGAAGGAGTCACAGAGATTCTAAGTAACCTAGGAGATGCTATAAAATGAAGGAAGCTGATGCTGGATTCTGCCCAACTAAGGGAATTTTTTTTTAATTGTCAGGCTCTTGGATTACTCGGTTTAATGTTTACATTAGTGAGTGGAAAGCAAAACGTCAGCTGTGATCAAACTATCAGACAGTGAATTTAATGAATCAGCTTAACTATGGTTAGAAATATTTGTAATGGAATATATGCATATATATGTATAAATAATCGTGACTACAACAATGGTGATAATAAGCGAATTAAAACTCGGGCCAATACGGAACGGGAAAAGTTGTTGATGAAATGTAAGATCCAGTATTATTCAGGAAAAACTGAATGAGAGAAAAAAGTCTGCCCTGTCAATAGAGTATTTTTTCAGGTGAAGATGACAGTTTAATTCAAGCTTCTAAAAGTTACATTTAATGAATTTGTACATATTCATTTATCCTTAAACTGTAGGATGTTATTCTCATTGTTAAGCAAAACCAAAAGCATTAGATGATGATATTAACAATTCTCTTGACAGTGTAGAAGCTTGAAGGGCAAAAGAAAACATTTCCTAGCAGAACTGTGCCCAATTATGGCAGAGGGAGATGAAAGAATAGAACACAGGATGTCTGATATTTACAGTGACAGCCTTTGCCCTTTGGGCCTGGCATCATTCCACAGAAAGTTTAGAGTTGTGTTTCTCCCAGTTTTTTTAACTCTACTACGCTGTGATCAAAGACTTTTCAAACTACAAGCCATCCTAATTTGAAATACACCGTAAATGGGAGACAGAGAAATGGCAGTCTCACATTCTTATAGTTCCCTCTGTCAACGGTGTTCCTTAGTAAAAAACAAAAATCTTTGATGATAAATAGGTTTAAGCAGCTGAAATTAAATCAAGCTTATTAAATTATACTCACTGTGTGGTAACTTAGTCACAAATGCATTCCTTTTGAAGAAGCAGTAATTTAAATATTAACAGGTATTATTTTATTGGGGTTTGCATGTATTGTGTTACTGTCTAAAAAATTAATTCCAATTATCTTTATTGTTTCCAAACACATCTGTAAAGCATCATTAAAGCTTTAAAAAATCCCAGAAAATTAGAAGCACTGAGCAATGGAAAATTGGATTTTTTAGGTTTTCCCTGTGCAGTAACTAGGATTTCATGCTTGGTTTGATGAATAATTCCATGAATTTTTAACACATTTTGGGAAGATTTGCCACTCTGGAGAACGAGATACTGTGGAAAAGGGGATATTAAATTGTTTTAAGTGACTAGTTGAGTCTTTTAAGTGGATTTAAAGAAATGCTAGCACAAAGTTTTCACATTTTTCATACTGATAAAATGTTTAATAAGATTGTGTGCTATTGTTTTTTCTCAATTTTAAAGTTTCATTTTTTGCTGTTTTTATATGACAGTTCAGTGAAAAAATAATCCAATGTTACTCATTCAAGAATGCTTGTAATCTTGTACAAGTAACAGAAAGGATCTTTCTGAATAATAAAGAAAGAATTTTTTTTTTGTTAGTGTCAAAAATCACCCTGACTTCAATAGTGTTAGGATTTCATGGAATGAATCTATCTACCTAATTACTACATAGTTTGGTGTAGTCACTGAAAATTAGCACATTATTTTAATTTTTCCAAAAAGTACTATTTCACCAAGTTGGAATTCATTAATGATCTCAATGTGTTCCTTTTCTATTTGTGTTTATATTTCCACAGCTGTCAGACAAAACTTTACTGTTGAGAATTACTACAGTAAATGTTCATTATTTCTAGAGTAAGTTTTATTAAATTGTAATACTAATATTACCGTTATTTGTTGCTACTTGTTAGTTCATATATTTCCATTTCTAACTGCCAAAGCATCTTACACAGGAAGATTGCTTTCCATATTCTAATTTTCTGAATTGGAATATTCTGACTCTGAAGTCAGAAATGTGTCATGAATTTAAAATGGCCATGCAAAGTGATGTGTGATACACAAGGCTAATGATTCTGAGTCCAAAACTACAAACAAAATGCACTTTTAACACACTGGAAAGCTCAGGGTATTTAATTATACAGCAGAGGTAGACAAATTTTATGCAGTGTTTGTCACTAAATGACACTTCCTGTTCTCATGATCCAATCCTGCAGTCTTAAGTGGTGGTAAAAGAGACTTTATCAAGAAGTAATCTTATTAAATTCTCATCTGTGCTCTTCAGGTTGAGAAAGGATAATTGACTCAGGTGACTGGGTTTACAAATATCTTGCACTGGAAACAGGAATTTTTGAATGGAGAAAAAGAAATCTACCAGCACATTTCATATATTATTTTTTCCTGTAAGAGGTGTCCATGTCCTGCTCATGTATTTGCTAAAACATCAAGAGGTTTTCTAAGCATGTGGGATAAGAGAATCATTGTTCCATTTTGAAACTCGTTTCAAAACAAAGATTTTCACCACCTTTGAGATACTTTGACTTCTAGAGATCCCATGAATTTCTTTCCTATTGTACCAGAGTGTCCTTGCTGTCTTAAGTATTCCTCAGTTGTTTTCACACAAGATTTACTTTGTCTTTGTGAGTAGCCTGGGTCTATGACTTCTGGTGATCCCTTTCACTTGGCTTGGGAGTGGCCTTAATTGCCTCAAAACCAGGGCCTCACTGGGCATTCTATAATTGGAAACCTTCTTCTTGAAAGCCTTAGGGAGATGAGGGGAGAGGAAATATGAAAGCTTACTATTATCTCATGAGTGTATTTTATTTCTCAAAACTGCACAAGTCAGGAGCTCTATCTGTGTAAACTACCATAGCTAAACATCTGTCTTATGCTTGAATATTGCCATGCTGGTATATGTGATAGAATGAACAAAATGTCCCTCAAGCTCTGAAGTGATTATTTACAACATTCATTTAACAATAAGCTAGTTCTTAAGAGTATAGTCAATGTAGTGAGCAACTGGTGCTTATGGTATTTACTGAAGAAGTTCAGAATAACACATTCTGTCAAGAGCAATCTGATATATGTACATATATAGAGAGAAGTTCATTTATGTGTCAGGTTACATGATAGACAACCACCCAGAGAGCACTGTTCACCTATCAGTCAGCTTAATGGTGTCAGTGAATAAATTCTTTGTGGTGGAAATTTAAAAGGATGGCTGTTGAAGAGTCCTGGATTATTTAGGGCTTGGAACCTAAACAGATCTCATTAAATCAGGAGCTTTAATAAGCTAGACAAGCAAAATGCATATGAAGCAGTCTGATCAGCTCTCTGAGGGGCTATGAACAGTGGCTTGATGTGCCTTTGAGACCTAATGCTGTAAGTCAGCCAAAAAGACTCCTCTTACAGACATGCAGGGTGACCTGACACCTTGTCCTCATCTGCTGGTGGTTGTGACCCACATACCTGGCAGCCTGGTGAATGTGGGGTGTCATGACAGTATCAACAGGCAAGGCTGAGACCTCAGGTAAACTTGTGAATACAGCATCATCTTCTTTTCCCCTGTGCTTGGAAGAGTCTTTGTAAAGACCTGTTTCTATCCACACAGTTATGTCAACTGTAGAAGATTTATTGCCTGGATTCACCTCCACAAAACAACCTGACCAAATTACAGTTAAGTGACTCCTCAAATTGGCTGTTTAGCAACTCCCCAAGGCAGAGGGTGGATTCCCACATGTGAGAATGGCTAGCTGGCGGAAGGCTTGGGCTTTTAGTCTGTTAGGCTGTTATCTTCCTCTTAGTATGACCTGGGCAGCTAGGAAATACCTGTTCTGTAAGACACAGTCAGACCATTTTAGTCCCCCCAACAACCTTGATGCTATTCTCCACAATACATTTCCACAATATGTTACTCTTGCAAAGAACTAATGGGTGTGCAGTCACTCTCCTTGCTTCTGCCAACCACCATATACTACACGGCCCAGGAAACAAGTGAGTCACTAAGAAGGAATAGAACGGAAAAAGCCAAGATATAGCTTATAACTGCCAAAACGCTGCATCAAATCTTCTGGAGCTGGCTGGCCAGTTCCTCCTATCTCCACCTTGTCTCTGCAGATCTGGCAATGGAGAGGGCAGGTGTTTTAGTACTTGTACTCAGATGTGTCATGGGGCAGGAAACTTCAAATAAGCCTGGATATATGCTGCCTCATTCTTGCACAGCTGGCTCCTCACATCTTGTGCCTTGGGCAGAAGAGCCAGAGCAAAACTGATATTACACTGAACTGTTTTTCCATGCTGGTACATGAGAAGAAGAGACCAGTGCTAACAAGGGGGTAATACTTTCCTAACCTACCCTCCATTTATGTTTCCTGCAAAAACGCTACTTAAAAAACCCCCACCCTGTACTGAATAGAATGGTTTGGAACCACAAAGTCAATTAATTTCTGGCTAAATACCATCTAGACAGTATCTTACTGGGCACTAATGATCTTAGTTCCTATAAATGAAGCTCTGGGGAATGAGAAAGACCTTCTCAGTGGAGAAGCTTCAGACTAGTTTCTCATCTAGAGCCAAGACTGAGTGACTGAAATGCTCATTTTCCGGTTCAGATGGCTTCACTCCCTAGTGAGCAATTCTGGATTTAAGTAAATCAAAAGGCATATTAGTAGGTTAAGTAAAAGCAGAACTCTCTATATAGCTATATAGCCTGTGATAAAATATCACAAATGATGCAATTTTGAAGAATTAAATGCTCTTTATTCTTTAACTAACAGTAAAATATTCTTTATCTGTCTTAAAAGAACGCAGTTAAAACAACTGTATTCTCTTGCAAAAAAATAACCCACTCAGAAGAAATGGCACCATTTACAGGTTCTTTAATAATATTTAATGCTTTAATACCATATAATATTGCTGCAGCTGAAGCAGCTTTGCTGGGAAGGGCCTGGGGATCCTAGTGGACAACCAGTTGATCATGAGCCAGCAATGCATCCTCATGACAAAGGTGGCCAACAGCATCCTGGGGAGTAGAATTAGGATCATTTCTAGCTGGTCAAAAGAGGTGGTAATCCCTTCCTTCTTTTCAGCACTGCTAAGATTCACTTGGAGTGCTGGATCCACTTCTGGACTCTCCAGTAAAAGGGAGACGTGGATATACAAACGTCAGCCTAGCAAAACGGCCCAAAGATAATGAAGAGCTTGAAGCATATCACATATGAGAAGGCATTGAAAGTGTTCAGATTGTTCATCCTGGAGGAAAGAAGGCTCAGGAGTGTCTTTTCAATGCATATAAATAGCTGATGTGGGGAGTAAAGAAGATGGAGCCAGGCTCTTCTGAGTGATATCCAGTGAAAGGACTAGATGCAATGGGCACAAACAGAAACACAGGAGGTTCTGTCTGAACAAAAATGTATTTTTACCGTGAGAGTGGTTGGACAGTGGATCAAGTTGTCGAGAGAAGTTGTGGATTCTACATCCACAGAGAGATTCAAAACCCAGTTGGACACAGTCCAGTTTTGGGGGGGGTTGGGTTGGTTTTGTTTGTTTGTTTTTAAGTTTTAGTTATTCCTTTTCCTTGGCAATAATTGTGAAGGTATGCTACTGGAAACTATAGATGATGGCTTGGCTTGGACAGGTTGTTAAGTAGCTTTAAGGTAACAGTCCAGTGAACAACATCTTTTGGAGAACATTTCAGGAAAGGAAATTTCAGCAAAGTGACATTACTTTTAGAAGTCCTTTATGCTTTAGTCTCTCAAGGCCATCTGAAGGATTTAGAGGCCAATACTTCAGCTTGCAGCATGCACTGGAAATGAGGTAGACAACTATAAAAAATGGAGATGGAAGAATGACGGGCATACCTCTTGCATCTGGTTTCTCAGACCCTTCTCTTAGCAAGATACATATCAACCCCATTTAGATATGCTTTTATTCTGAAAAAGTCACTTCTTTTCTTGATGTTTCTGTACTCTATAGCTTACACCAGTAAAGTCTGATTTCTCTCTATTAACTCCAGAGCCTTCTGTTGCTAACATAAGTAAGAGCCTTATTTTAAAGAGTGTTAAAACAGGCACATTTGTTGGGAAAATGAGATACAAACTATGTAGAATGGGTCATATCCAGTGACACAGTGCAGCATTTCAGCCTGTTATGAACGTGCCGACAAGTGCTGCAATAGACCACAAGCATAATCAGGAAAGTCTTCAATATTTTAGCCACCGACATTTTTCTTGACCTCCAATCATACTATTCTAGCTTGCCCACAAATCATGAGGCCTGAAAAAAAGAACTTGCTAGATTACTTGTAAACATCATGCATATTATTTAGTAACTAGTGTAATCAGGCAGACATGGTCTAAATGTCTTAAATCATAATACAGTCTGACGGACACTTAAATGTATTTAAATTGCAAAAATACTTGTTTTAACGCTGAACCTATCAGATTCTTATTAGGAATTGAGGTATGTATTTTACAGGCTGCTACCAATAATGAAAAGTTATGAGAAATAGCAACAACAGATCGGTCAAAACCTCTAAGAATGATCAATTGGTTATGAAACCCTGCCACGCTTCTACTTCATTTTTCATCTGCTTCTCTCAGCTCAGGTACCATAGAGCTCTCATAAAACTACTGTAATCAATATGTTGATAAGGATAAATAAAGAACAGGGGGTAACAATAATGTGCAGTTCCAGTCCTTGTAAATTCTTTTAAGCTTATTGAATTTTATTACAATAGTTTTTATTTTCAAGTGACAGTACTTTTGGAGTAAATGGTGAATGTCTTGACTCAATAATTTCAAATTATTCTGTTAACATAGTAAATCTGTGCAGAAACTCCATTCCTGTCCCTGTATGGTAGATAAGCTGCACTTCGACTTCTTCAAGATTGTTTCCCAAAAGGGGAGGGAGCCAGCAAAACAATGATCATTCTCCACTGCTTCTAAATTTTCAATAAAGCTCATTAGAAAACCAAAGATCATTAAAAAGCTTGTGTACTTAAATTATTTTTGTAAGGATTCCTAAAATCATGTGTTCACATCAATGTTTTCAACGGTTTTGGCCAGGGCACTCAAATTGGCTCCATGGGGTTTTAAGTTTTCAGAAGATGATTATATCATTTTCCTTCACTCAGAGGGCAGCACTGCAATGGATTCTTCAATACTTGCAGCTTATTAATTATGTAGGACACTGGGATCCTCAGAGACAGCATTACTTAGCACAGTATGTCACTCCAGGGTCTGACCACCCAAACTGCTTTATTTTATGTCTTTCAGATCACAAGTTTCGTTAGGTTAATTTACATGGAAACATGTTATATGGCACCAAGTTTTCTGTATGTTTTTCATGAAATAGATTGTGATTACCAAGATGTAATTTTGTATTACAAAGGCCTTTTGGGAGCCATTTGCTGCAAATATGTCCCTATTATAAACATACTACTTGAAAACAGAACTCTGAGGAAGCTGTTTTGCGCACAGCATTATTAATTGAAAGTACGATTACACGACTGACTTGCTTTCTCTGGAAACCGTAATAAGTACTGAGTTGTGTGGAAAAACGTTGACCTATTATTATTATTATTATTATTATCATAATTATCATCATCATTAAATCTGCCTATTATTTTACTGTCTGGTAGATTTAGTATGAACCTCCTTGGCCATGTTAAAGAATATTTTTGCTGTAACTTACTGGTATGCTTGGTGCTACAAAGGGGGCACTCATTAATTTGCCCTTTGAGCGAAGATTGTTCTTTGTGGAGGAAAACAGAAGGCCACGATAAACTCACTATTTATGTTAATGGGAGAATCATCATTCTTTTCAAAAGGGTCAATATTTTTCCGATAGAGTGCATGGGATCATTCTGAGCATGAGATTTTCATTTGCTCTCAAACTGTGTTCTTCCCCTTTTCCTTGCTGCTGGTATTTAACGAGTGAATGAGACATTTCTCTTCTCATGCAGATTATACGTATCTTGCTTCCAATGTCATTCCTCTAGGTCTCATCCAGCCTTTGTGATATTACTTGGGATGTAAGCTGGGGCAGTATTTGTCCCAGCGTGTGTAAAAGTTTATGAAGCATTTTTAAATCCTTTTGTCCAAGTACTCTTACACTAAAAATCAATGGTGTTGTCTTCTGTAACCATGTGAATTATTGACTGAAAACAAATGACAGCCACTGAAATACAGGAAAACCTATTAAAATGTCATCTGTCACTTATAACCTTTTTTTCACTGCACATGGGCTGCAGTAAGACCTTGTGCACAAATATAACAGGAATTTCATCCCTTTTGTTTCCATTGACCTCTAATGTGGTTACCATACCTGAATAAAAAGCAGAAGATGTTTATAGTAAATAAAAAAATATAGTTTTGGGACCATTTGATACAGGAAGGCTAGTTAGTCACACAAAATTAGAGCTATTACAGTGTCTTCATTGTCAGTGTTCAGAGCATCCAGAAGCTGCTCTTTAGCGTCAATGTTTAAGGAGTGAAAGAGAAAAATTATTTCATGTCATACTGGAAGGAACAAAAAAGCAATACTGCTTAGTTTGTATAAAAGGCCTTTCCTGAGATTTCTATATAAATGCAGATTTTCCGTTTTCAGCTCTTTACAATCCATATAAGAAATCCCTGAAGACAAAGATGTTGAGAATAAATGAATATTTAAATTGAAAGTTTCTTTTCTAGAAGGAAAACAAATTTCTCATGTATGTTTTTTGTCACTTTAGCAAGGAGTTGAGCTTTCTTTATCTCCATGAGACCCTGAAAATGTGCAAAAGAAGAAGTTGAGGGGAAAAAAATGACAAGCCTAAGATTGTGTTTGAGATATGATCCTTCATCTTTCTTGTTTGGTCTACTTCTGCAAGCACAAAAGCACAGAGCTCCTTCCAGCATTTGAACAAGACAGACTCATTTTCTAGCCCTGAGGTTAGTATTTCTTCCCGCTACTGGGTAGGCAGTATTAATAACTCTGTTTAAATTGCTTTTCATTTATGTAAGGATTTGGGTTGTAATTTTACTTTCCTACAAGAGGAAAAATGAAATTCTCACTGCAGAAGGCAAGCCTACCTTAATGAAGAAATGAAAAAAAAAACCCAGTCTGTCAATTTAGATGGTAAGGGGAGATTTATGATTGACTGTCAAACTCTTGACAGTGACATGTGAATACAGTCATGACAGCCCACTTCATTGCAGGAGGACTGTGAGGTGGACAAACTCACTCAATTTCTTATGGATCACTGTGTATGGGAGAAAACTCAAATTACTCAAATCCTGTCAGGTGGTCAATCCATATCGACATTTTTTTTCTCACTGCTTTCCTTTGAAGACATTTGTTTCTAGTCATCTAGCTGAGGTAGGAGTTACTCTTTACTGTAACACCAAGGAGATAAGAGTAGTAGAAGACCCTCAGGAAAGATTGGATAGCTCAGGGAAGAGGTGGCTGCAAGCTGAAGGGGTTAGAATGACAGAGAGAGGGGGCTGAATTCCTTGCGATAAGCACATGGCATAAGTATCTTGAAAGCGAGACCAAATTCTCCATCATCAATGCCCACATCTTCTGTAATATTTTTAGATACTGTCGGCAGTTCTGAACGATACAGTAGAAGGCAAGGCAAGATGCAAGAGAGGATCTGTGAATCTTCAGCATAAACTGAAGTTTGAAGCCACATGAGTAGATAGAGTAAGACACTTGTAGCGTGTAGGGGAACCAAACAGGAAGAATAAGTTTCCGAAATAGTGGACTTGACAGAGTGTTCAGGATGTTTGGATTTGTGCTTTATGTCAGACTTTGGTGAAAGGAGGCTTCCTCCATATAAAAAACCCCAAACACTCGCTAACTAGAGAATTGGTTTATTGCTGTGGTGGGTTGACCCTGGCTGGATGCCAAGTGCCCACCAAAGCCACTCTATTATTACCCTCCTTAGCTGGACAGGGAAGAGAAAAATATGATTAAAAGCTCACGGGTTGAGATAAGGACAGGGAAAGATCACTCAGCAATTACCATCATGGGCAAAACAGAATTAACTTGCGGAAAAATTAGTTTAATTTATTACCAATAAAATCAGATAGGATAACAAGAAATAAACCCAAATCTTAAAATCACCTTCCCCCCCACTCCTCCCTTTTTCTCAGGCTTAACTTTACTCCTGATTTCCTCTCTGTCCTCCCCCCAGCAGCACAGGGGATGTGGAATGGAGGTTGCTGTCAGTCCATCACAAGTTGTTTCTGCCTCTCCTTCCTCCTCAGGGGGAGGACGCCTCACACTCTTCTCCTGCTACAGTGTGAGGTCCCTCCCATGAAAGACAGTCCTTCACAAACTTTCTCAACATGACTCCTTCCCACAGGCTACAGTTCTTCGCAAACTACTCCAGTGTGGTTCCTTTCCATGGAGTATAGACCTTCAGGAACAGGCTGCTACAGCATGGGTCCCCCATAGGGTCACAAGTCCTGCTAGAAAACCTGCTCCAGAATGGTCTACTCTCTCCATGGTTCCACAGGTCTACAAATCCTGCCAGGAACCTGCTCCAGCATGGGTTTCCAATGGAGTCACAGACTCCTTTGGGCATCTACTTGCTCCAGCATGGGGTCCTCCATAGGCTGCCGGTTGGTATCTGCTCCACTGTTAACCTCCATAGGCTGCAAGGGCACAGCCTGCCTCACCATAGTCTTCATCATGGGCTGCAGGGGAATCTCTGCTCCACTGCTTAGAGCACCTCCTCTCCCTCGTTCTTCACTGATCTTGGTGTCTGCAGAGTTGTTTTCCTCATGTATTCTCATTCCTCTTTTTGACTACTGTTGTCCATTTGCGCACCAAATTTTTCCTCTTTCTAAATATACTATCACAGAGGTGCTACCACCATCACTGATGGGCTTGGCCTTGGCCAGTTCTGGGTCCATCTTGCAGGTGGCTGGCATTGGCTTTATTGGACACAGGGGAAGCTTCTAGCAGCTTCTCATATAAGCTACCCTTGTAGACTTCCTGCTACCAAAACCTCACCATGCAAACCCAATAAAATTGCAGAGACAAAAAAAAAAGAGATAGACAGTCTTCTGAGAATGAATTAAGAAGATTTAGTAATAATAACACAAATATTTCTAGATTGCTTTAGGATTTCCCGCAACAGCGTTGTAAAACAATTGCAGCTTCACGGAAGAGCTGTTCAGTTGGCTGCTGTGCAGTGCCAAGGCCTGGTGTCTTGTCAGCATCTCAGACAGATCCCGTTGAAACAGCCAAGAGCATCTCCAAATACCATATGGATCCAGAGATTTAAACTGGAGGGAGGGACCTCTGTCAATCATGCATCGTTATGGGAAGATGAACATATCACCTAAGTTCTGCTTTGACTGCAGAGGCAGAATGTTTTTTATTGTAAAACCAGCAGATTACTCAAGGGTAGAGTAATTCAGTGAGGTGTGCAGTACTGAGATTCACAAATAGTGCAAAATGACAGCTAAAGGTACTACTACTCTTTTGTAATTTATTTCTGTATTTGCAACTCTAGTTTTTCTTCTCTGTACTTGAGAACCCAGAGAACCCAAACAATGAATATTAAAAGCTTAAGATGTAACATTAGGTTATTATTTCCTCCAAGATTCTTAAATTTGATTTCCAAGCTAAAACTAGATTTATTGCTTTGAAGTGAAGGTGAGATGTTTAAAATTTCCTAGGTAAAATCTATTGGCATTGCTTTCATATATCCTAAACTGTTCATAAGAACTTAATAGTCAGAATATTTCTTCCCTCTGTTCGAAGTCCATCCAGTCTCTGTTTCCCTAGAAGACAACCAGTTCCTCATAGTTTTGCAGTGTTTTCTTGTTTGCTACTAATGTCTTTGCTATGATACTGGGCTGAGAACAATGACAAAACTTTCTTCTTTCAGATAATACCATTGCATTTCTCAGTCCTGTAAGTACCTGGTTTTTTAGGACTAAGGAAAGCCACAAAACAAAAAGTGACAAAAATAGAGTCCCCAAGACAGAACAAGATGCAACTCTTTCCTTCAACATGTGGCATCAGTAGTATTACTGCTTACATGGCCACTTTCTCTGAACAGAGTACGGTTTTAAAAATTCAAAGATAAAACATTCTTAATGTAGAAATATATACATCTTTCCCTTTATCTCAAAAAAGATTAATTTTCCATGTTTATGCTGTACCTATTATAACTAGCATTCAATTGTCAATAAAAGCTGTGGCAGTGGTAATTAAAATGTTACACAAATTTCTGTTGTGAAAAGTGGATCCATATTTATATATGATGCGTCATGTGGTATCTGTTAGCAAGAGCTTACTTTCTACATCATTATCATTGCACATATTCTTAAACTACTCTGGCCTACAAGCAAGATATTTGCAAAGAACTACTTGGACTGCATAAGATAAATAGACGTGATCAACAGGTGATCTTTTGCTAGTATCAAACACTATGAAGACAGAATGTAAGTTTTGCAATATTGTAACGCACTCAAGTAATAGCACATAAAATACAGTGCATAAAACCTGAGAAAGAACTACTGAGCAGTGAAAGCATGTTAGTATGTTTTCCGTGTAGAAGAAATGTTTAAAACAGCAGACAGCTGCAGAATTAAACGCAGTTGCATTAAGCAGCCCACTGTGTTTTTCCCTTTTAACATAGACTTCTTCTAAAAAGTCCTTTTCCTTTCCAACAAAAAAGCTATGCAATATATTGAGTAATAGGACATGTGTACTGTGACTCAAGGCTCCAGCAGCCAGCCTGTCCTGTAGTTCACATTACTCTAATGGTAGGTGGCTGACCTCCAATAAAATCTGTGTAGCTCAAGACTGTGGGTTTGACCCAAGCAGCAAAACACATAACATTTTGCTGCAGGGGTGATAACTGCAATACCTCCTTTTTTTGACTGCTGTAGCCCCAAGTAACTTGTGGAACGAAGATATTAAACAGCTATTGCCCACATAAGTTCATTGTAACTACAAGTTTTAGGTGGTCAGTCAGTTAAAGGTGATTACATCGTTCAGCGAGTAGTGTAAGACGGCACTAAATTTCCGTAGCTACTGTGACAGCAGAGCTCTGCAGAAGACCGTTCATCAACCTTATGATGCAAACTAAACATTTTTGTTTTCAGAAGTAATTAAGACAAGCAGGCCTTTCATCAACTACCTTTTAAAATTACTCTTTGTTTTCTTTTGAAGTAAGCATTCTATTTGTCTTGTGAAATGAGAATCTTTTTCAAAGTGTCAAAAAAAAAAAAAAAAATTCAAGCAGAACACAATGGTGTCAAAGGCTAAAAATCAGTGTTCATTTTTTTTGCCAGCAACAGGAAAGAGTCGGGGCAGCAACACTGCCTGTGGTCTTTAGATTACTACATCATGCCAAGACACTCAGGTTTCAACCTCAAAATTGACATACTTGTTGCAAATGTAGCAAGATTTACAGTGGAAAGGTTTTTCTGTTACTGTTTTTAGGTGGTGCAATTTCTGAATAGTGTAGTTGTGTGTCTAGAAATCTGCTTGATTTGGTTTTTTTTCCTTGAGGCCTTGCTTTGCCAGAATTAAGTGGGAAAGAGCTAAAATACAGAAAACAAAGCAATCTTTTAGTGGTGCAAATGTCAACAGTTCAATAGAGTACTTTGATCTTTTCCACCTTACAGCATGTTGTTGAGGCTTAGAATATGTACAGGTGCATTGCTCTTAAAAATTTAGCTACAGAGAGGAGCACTTCTACCCTGTTATTTTTCAATGGAATAGTAGAATGCACTTAAAACAAGCTGCTTCTGAATGTATCCATTTAATGATTAAAATAAGGAAAGAGTGAAAATTATACATTCCCTAACTTGAGGAATCACTATGTGCTAGCCTTAAAGTTCCCAGTTTGTAGCTTTCATGTTAATACCTCAGGCTGAATAGTTTATTTAAAAAAATTTATATATGAGTAAGAATACAATAAAAGCTGAACACTTAACATCATAATTACTCAGTGCTTGCAGAGAGGCAGGAGTATGATGACTATATACTTACAGTGGGTATTATGGGCATAAAAAGATTCAACATATGGTGAACACTATTTGGCACATTTGTGATATGAAGCTGTCTTTTGTTACTCTAAACCACACAGATTTTCCTCATCTTAAACCTCTTGCACTGCACAGACTTCATTCTGTTAAAAAAAATGGGGAAAAAAATGAGCTCTGAGCATCTGAAAATTGTCTCTTAAAGGATCTAGACTGTGCCACTGTAGGTCTCAGATGTTTCCAGGTCCATCTGTAACTGTTCCTGTAGGGTTTGTTTATTTTTTTTTATTATTTATTGAAGCCAATGATTTAGAAGCCTAATAAAAATGCAGTCTTCAAAAATCCCTTTCTACTGTTCCTAATTATGGAGTTTCCTAGGCTCTGTAACCTTCTCAGTATTTGACATCTTAATGCCTGAGCACCTTCCTTTCATACCTGCACATGCACAAATTATTATAAATTTTGAACGACTTGAAATCAGCTTTGCACTTCAGCCAGCTGTGGATCCAAGAGAGGGGGTGTTCTTTCCCTGAAGGCAGTGGAGTGGCAGACTGCCACATGTCCATCTCCCAGAGCCAGCCTTCCAGGAGCCATGTTGTCCTGTGAAAGTGTCCCTGCTGCCTTTGGCACTCTTCCATGCAACAGCTCAATGGGAGAGCTTATGCCTATACTACAAGGATTCAGTCAGCTTGCCTCCTCTTAAGGGAATGCCATCACCAACTCCTGGGCTCTTTGCACCAGACCCCTTCCTTTCCCTCATGCTCTCTCCCTCCTTTCCATCAGCAAGTTCTGCCCAGAAGAAATTAGAATTTGTACTAGAAACATGAAGCAAGAATGGGACGAGGTTATTGCTAGTGCTTCCACTAACTGAGGGGGAGAGCAGACCTATGAAGTCTTAGCAGAAGAAGCTGTCTCTGAAAGCATCAAATAACACATTAAGGTCCTGAAGCAGTGCAGGATTCAAGACACAACATTGTGTTCAAAATTCCCACTTGGTTAACAGGGATTCTGTAGCGCCTTCTAACAAGGCTGTGTATTCTGTTCTGTGCGCCTCACCAGGCATAGGGAGAGCGCAGGAAGCCGCCTTGGAATTATGATGCCAGCATTTGAACGTGATATGGGAGCCAAAGACAACAACAGCAAAAATGCCGTTGTTTGTCTGAGCTTAGCTTTGACCATGGACAGTACTAGTAATGATAAAAGTAACACTAAGGTAGTGTTTGTTTTGTTGGGTGGTTTTGGTTTGCCTTTTTTTTCAAGAACAGTATTTTGCTTGTTATTTATCTAAGATCCAGGAATGAGTGATAGAAACATTCCCTAACAGATGGCAACACATAGTGTCAGAGAGAAACATGTTGGATATTGTCACGAGTGTTATACGGAGATGTTTACATTGCAGTGTTAGAGTTCACATTTCACATCAGGACATTCTCAGAATGATATTAACTTCTGCTACTAGAAAGAATTACATAACTTCCATTGCAAAGAGGCATTTTGATGTAATCTAAAACATCATAGGAAATGAACCATAGGAGTTCTTACCTACTACCTGGATGTTCAAAAGTACAATGTAAGGTCATAGAAATTAGCTATAGAAGGTGTGCTGATCACTACTAACATAGAACTTAAATGCTTGCTTTGTGTTCTCATTAGGTTCCTTATATGGATAACTTTCAGTGCTGCAACACTAGCATGCAGCTGCCCTAAAATTAATGAATGTACTGATTCCAGTGTGCCTAAGGTGCAGAAACTCTCCTTTATTTCATGAAAGTGCATTTTAACTCTGTGGCAAAATAAATTGTTTCTGTGTGAGATTCCTCTTCAAATTTGGGTGTCATGCTGAAATATCAATAGAGCAATAAGTATGACCTTTGTAGTATATCAACATTTACTTCATGAAAAAACCCACCCAGCAGCAGATGGCATTTAGATATAAACAGATTTTGAAGTAAAATGCTTTTGCTTACTCTGATACACTTAATATATGTAAAGCAATTTTCTTGAGGCAGCACAGTATGGTTCAGAACAACTTGATATTTCAGAAATTTCCAAGTGATAAGCCTCAAATAGCTCCCTCATGAATAAGAGGCAGGGTCTTCATAGAAACCTTGCAGACATTACACGATGCAAGGAAGGAGAGACAGCTGGAGGCTTGAATGAGTGGTAGCTGGATACTCCCAAGGTGGGGTAAACTGGAGTTTTGTGACTTCTGACAGCAGGAGCAATGTTTCTTCTCTGCCCTCAAATTTGAATTTGTAGTTTTAGTAAAGTGCCATAAAATAGACAGTGGAGAGGATCAAGCTCTATTAAGAGAAACTCCAGGAACCATCTTGGCCTGAACCAAAAGCCAGCACTAAGAGGAAGCGGTTGGTGAGGATGGATGCAGGGAGACACCATCTGCTCAGCAGGCATGTTGCCACTGGAGGTTTGATGCTTTCTGGAGGACAAGATCTGTGATGTTGCAGAGATTGACCAGGCTTGTCCAGCCCTTGATATCATGTTACAGAATCACAGAATCACAGAATCATTATGGTTGGAAAGGACCTCCAGAGTCATCAAGTCCAACCTTTGTCCTAGCATCTCTCTAACCACTACACCATATCCTTTAGATAAATTTTCCAGATTATGTAGTGTTTAACCCCTGCTTAGGGGCTTAATTGCTCTTCATTCCAATAGTTTCCAGCAAACTGATGCCTTGGAGGTCCTGCGTTGTATTCAGGAATTCTCAGGGAATTGTGCCTCAATTCCCTGTCTGTAAAATGAGGAGACTCACAGGAGTGGTTTGAGGAGGAAAGTGTTCATTGTGATGATATCCAGAGAGACCACAATGTAGTATCAACTGCAGACATACTACACCAATGTAGCAGCTGTGCTAGTGTGTGCCAATGGTGTTTTATTCTAAGACACACAG
Organism: Coracias cyanogaster; assembly: GCA_033124195.1. Lineage (NCBI taxonomy): Eukaryota > Metazoa > Chordata > Aves > Coraciiformes > Coraciidae > Coracias > Coracias cyanogaster. The sequence goes on from JAVSBS010001198.1 coordinate 77,130, forward strand.
CAAAGGGACCTTCCATTTTGCAGTCTTTCATGTGAGTCAATTAATCAATTTAAATTTTATAGACCCTTTTTTTTTTTGTTTCTCCCAACCCTCGCTTTAATCAGACTCTCAAGGGCTAGGCAAGTACTTACTTTTTGAACTAGGCCTGATTCATTGGGAAATAAGTTTTGCTGATGCTCTTGGCTTGCAGAGAGCCTGAAGCATTAATGAAATTGATAAAATATTGAGACCCAGATCAACCTCATTTCTTATCTTTGAAGCATCGCCCTTGGCTCTACCATTCATGGACATCACTGCACGCTTGGAAAGAGCGGTTGGGAGTATCTTTTGATTTACAGACTGTTGGTTTGTTCTGTTTAGTTTGTTGTTTTGTTTTTTTTTTTCCCAAGGTGAAAATAAGTTGGTCTACAAGACATATGACAAAATGTTTTCATGGTTCTCATTAAGGTTCCTACTTTTAGCAACCCTTTGAATCTGGACCAGCTCCCCAGGCAGCTCGCTCGATGATGGTAAACCTCACCCTGTGATAGTAAGAGGAATGATCAGCTCTACTTCGTTCATTGTACATTGACACAAAGGGTTCAGTTTTCCACAACCTCAGTTCTTTGCCTCTCATCTTTCATCTGAGGAGCCACATTTATGACATGATTAATCTTACTTAGATCAGGTTTCCAGTGTCCATTACCTTCAAGCATAGTACCATGGTTGTGTCTATCTCTTCTCTAATGTTACTTCCATAATGCAGGTCATTTCCCATAATGCCATACAAACAACCTGATTACCAGGGAGGTGTGGTGAAAATATCATCCAGCAAGCAGCAAAAATTATTCTCCAGTCAATAGGAGCCTTTGCTAAATGCATTACATTGCTGGACAAGTGACTAATTAGGCAAGCGTCGGACTGCCTGTTTTCCTAAACCATTTTTTTCTCCGTGTGTTATTGAAGGGACAGCTTCACAAGAGTTTCTTTAGGGAAGGTGCAGAGGAATGTTATAGAGAGTAAGTTCTATGACAGAATTAGCAAATGTATTAAGTACAGTGCCAATCTGGTATAGCAGAAATGACTAAATACCCATCAGGGCCTGTCACTCGTCAAGAAGTGAAATCTTAGACCCATTTAAGTCAATGACAAATGTTCACAGAATCTGGCTGCAAGTTAATAAATGTTTGGAGCCTGTATAACTCAAATTCTGATATTTGTCAGATTAATTATTTGATTGATCTTATTGTCTGTCAAATAATTTCTTTGCAGAGTTAGAAAGCTTTGTGGTTTATTATCTATAATTTTGATTAAGAAAACATCATACAAGTATGGAGATACATCATTGCAAGTTTTAAGCTGGGTCATAGACAGTTATTGCACATAATATGAAATAATATAACTAAATATGGAATTGTAAATTATTTAAAATGGACCACAGCTGAGGTTGCATCTTCTGCTTCCTTTTGGTCATTTTCTGCTTTAGGAGCACTTTAATTTCAACCTGAACTTTCTTTTATCATATGCTTCTCATTAGGCTACACATACGTAAAATGAAATAAAAGAACTCTACATGTACACCAATTCCTTCAGCTTACCCTTGCCTTTAATACAAAATAGAGGATTTCAAGACTATATACATCAGGTGTTTTCAGCAAAGTAGCAGCAGCAAATCATAGACATTTGTCATTCCTTGGAGCTGTCTGACAGTTCTGACAATTCATTAGGCTGGGCTGAAAAGAGGTTTAGAAAGCAAAGGAAGGATCACAGGTAGTGGAGTTGCTTTTGCATGATCCAGTAATAGCTGATTTGTATCATTTTTTGGTGATGGATACACTGTTCAGATTGAACTCAGCTGAATTTTTCCCCTTTATTCTTCTCTTTTTTTCCTTTCCTTTTTTCCTCCAACAGGAGCTTCTGGGCACTTTAGTCTAGATTTAGACCTCAATTTCTCCCAAGAAGTAGAATTCTTCTGTGTAGCTGCTGGTATCTGTGGCTTACCAGAGCTGAGGAGAAGTGAAGATAGTTTTGCTATTCAGCTTCTACCTAGTGAGGCTTTTTTTTTTCATCATGTTTGAGTTACATTCTTTCCTGTGGCTATACTGTGACATGTGTCATTCTTCAAAGTCACAGTCATTCCCACCTGAATATATGCAAACCAAACCTATGACTTTCTTCAGCGATAAGTGCCTCTATTATCCCACTCCTTCCATTTACTGATTTGCTTCTGAGACTTGTACACAAGCAATTTCTTGACTTGAAGGTAAATCCTTTGCAATAACGCTGAATCTGCAGAACAGGCCACCTGGAAAATATTTGATCGTCTGTTGGAAAACATTTCCCTTTTCCAAGTTGGTGGACTGTCTCAAATCATGCCACAATGTAAAGTGCCTGGGTCAGCTTCTGAGTTGATGAGGGAATGCATGTCCAACCAGAGAGTATTCCTGGGGTCATACAGATGATGGTCTCCAGGATCGGCAATAACACAAAGCCTGCTTAGCCCTGCAGAGGATGAATAGCTTTCCATCTTCATTCTGTCTGTTTTATAGCTGCCACAGAAGAAGCGGTCTGAGATTGATCCTGACCCAGTAGTATTATATGTAGGTCCTACAAGAGCAATATTTGCTCTTGATGACCATTGGAACATACTCATTTAAAGAACTCTAAAATACCTCTACAAGAAGCCCTTATACACAGGGGGGTTTGTTTTATTTTTTTTGCATCTGAGGTTTTCCAGACCCTCAAAACCATCAGTAAGTTCTAAATACTTCCTAACTGGTACCTTTTTTCTTTCTCTAAAGTCCAAAGTGCTGACAGCACCGCCTCGTCATCCATCTCGGATGCAACCCCTTCTTCAAGCAAAGTTGCCTGCCTGTCTCAGACAAAGACTGAGGACTCAGAGAGACACGTACCAGGCTTTTTTAGCTGGACAACCCCAGAACAAACTGCAGGTTATGAAGCCAGCGTTCTGCTTTTACCAGCATGCCTTTATGGGCCTGAAGCCAGCCTTTTTCTTCTGGAAATAAATATATTTCTGGCCCTGTGATCCTATGTGCACGACTAGTGGGTAGAAAGCAATTGATGATGACACTTGTGGAAGCTGGCTTATGCATCGTGTTGTCTGATGTGCCTCCGTATTTGCTTGTAGGTTGTGTGATTTTTGCAGTTGGTCGTGAGCAGCGGGCTGCACTTGCTGGTTTATTATTCTGGAGTTGTGCATGTGGGTTGAACTGTTGGCATTAATTATTTTTAATAGTGAGTCAGACACTGAATTACAGGATCCATGGATATACCCATGGATATAAGAGCAAACAAAGAAGCAAACAGCCCTCCTCTCCCTCCCCTGACATAAGTCATATTTTGTCTCCTACGACCTCAACTGGCCCTTTAAATTTCGTATCAAACATTAGAAAGAAGGAGGTCAAAGTAAGAGCCCTGTTGAAAAAAACCCACAGCCAACCCAGATATGAACTATGGGAACTTGTCATCTTATCATCCTAATTGAAGTCATTCTGCAATGTATGACAGTCCATCATATATTCTGCCAGTCAGTGTGTCATACATGATGTGTAACAAGAGAGCTCATAAACCCAGAGGGGAAGCCCCTTCTTTTTTATTACTTTATTTGATCATTTTCATAAAAATTCCCCTTGCTCAATACAGAGGGATGTGTTTATTAGCCCCATTAAAGCTCTGTCCATTCATTTGACACTGTGATTTACACGGCTTTACCCACAAAAGAATCCCATTATTTCCAGTCTGGAGAGGTGTCTTTTTTATTGTGTGATGAAAAAATAAGTATTTAATTCCACAGGTGAATGCAAAGAAAGAGGAGGTTGTTGTCAGAGGCTCAGAAGTAAACAAAAGGATGCTTTAGGTGTAATTGACTCAGAGAAAGAAAACATTCCAGTAAATATAGAAAAATAAATAAATAAAGATGCTTTTCCCAAGGAGTGGGAATTGAACTGGGCTCAGCTGAACTATTTTTTCCCTGTGTGCCTTCATTAAAAACAGCAGAATTTGGCAAAATTTCCCTCTGTGTTCTACTCATGAATGTTTCTAGAAAATATCAGCTTTCATACGCAAATATTCTTGAAGTGAAATTGGTGGCTTCCTTTGAACACAGCTAGTGCCTCAAATCCCATCTGCTTTTCCTACAACACGCCCACTCATTATCTAGCTTATTTGGCTTTATTTTATTTTTTTTTAAATGAACACAAATTAAGCTATTTAATCAAATATGTACATGATTACATGGCATTTTTGTATAAGAGTTATACACCCACGGAAATCATTAATCACAGATAACAACACTATGTTAAAATTAGACATTTTTTCTTTCTTTTTGTCTGTGTGTGTGCTTTTTAACATAATATCCTGCGTAGCTCTAATTTCACCTCTACTCTCATTTGAATAAAGCAGGATTGTTTTACACCAAATTATTCATTTGTCTGTAGCTCTGATAATTGCTATTTATGTTTAGGCTTGATCTCAGAGGAATAAAAATGCAGGACTTGAAAATAAAATTGGAATATCTTTTTTTTTTATTATTTTACCCCTTTGGCTTGCACAGAATGTCACCATGGATGTCCATTGGCAAACTGGATAAGAAAGAGTGTCACAGTGCAGGACAACCTAGAAGATGACAGGTATTTCCAGGCATAGCAATGACGAGATCAAATTCCCCTCAACCTGCCTTGTTTGCTGATCTTTTAATCAGATTCAACTTCACTGCAGCTACAGCACAAGGTTCCTTGACAATGTATGACAGCATGTGACAGAAAAATATTTTGATTTTTTTGTTGTTGTTGTTTTGGGCATTTGATGCTATTTCAGATAAATCTGAAGCCCCAGCAGCATGTGATAAATCTACCAAACTCTTTTAGTGGTGGTTTTTAAATGTGCATAATTGAACTGGAGGGTTTGGGGTTTGTGTTCATATGTTTGTAGTGGAATCCAAACAGGAAAGCTGGGAAATGATCTAAACCCTTTGAGGTTAACATGCCATGAAAGAACATCAACGACCGAAGAGGACATTATTAAAAAGCAGCCAACCTACCTCAAAAAGAACCACTGTGTGAAGCAGGAGCCCACAGAATAACACCCAGGGCTGTTTGTGATCCCACAGGGATATGTATTTCATCCCCTGTCTTCATCTTTCCAAATTTCCTCTGAACTGCTTCTGAGCTGCAGTCTTGAAAAAGAAAAACATCAGCAACTATTGAATGCGCCTTATCAACCTTTTCTCTACAATCTGCTTCATATTCCTCTCACACCGATGTTCTCACAGTATCTTGGGGAAATGCTTGGATCAAAGATAAGAGAGAACAAGGAAAGGAATGAAGCTAGAGACAAACAAAACAAAACCACCACCCCCCAAACTTTTTGACTAAACGCCTCTGTGAATCACATGCATGATTACAGCAAAGTTGAAGCTGCCTTCTTCTTCGCCAGTACTTAATTCCTGCTTTAAAAATCAAGATCTCTTTGATCTTGAGGCTTGAAATGATCTGGAAATGAAACAGCCATTGCTTTGCAGAAAATCTGGATAGGGTCCCAGACATGGCTTTTACCTGGAAGGCTGCCAAAACAGGATGAAATCTCTCTAGTTTCAGAACAAATTGCAAGATTTTTTCTCTATGTCTAGTCCAACTATGGAACTCTAGCCCTGATGCCTGCTGGTTCCAAAAGAGCAGATGTAATAACCTCTAAGGTGAACTGAGAGCCTTATTCCCCCATCTTCTCCTCTCTGCCTCCTCCTCCGAGGGTCAAGGGCTGGAAGAATTGTACTAAAGTGAAGGCTTAATGTTCTGGACAAACTTAAGATGAGGAGACGAGTTGGTTATAACCCAGGCTAGATCCAGCCATGTAAGGGTCAGAGAGGACACAGTACCAGGAGTATCTGTAACATCTGGATCCCGTTGCAGGCACAGAAATAACTGCCTGGCTTCTCATGACCTGGTCTCAGAGCCAAAAGGGTTGAGAAATGTGGTTAAGAGACACTGAAGCAGGCTTTGCCCTAGTAAATAAGTCCCACTGAGAAAGCAAGCACATCAGTATTCCTTTGAGTGTGTCGCTTTTGGTTAATATATTTCCATATGTTGCATGGATGTTTCTTTTATTTGGGCTTGCAAGTCCATCTGGTACTTGTATCAGGAGGGCTTGAGCTGGCAGATCCCCACACTGTGCTGCTACACAGAGACCTGGGCTGTCCTTGCACAGTGGCTGGATAGCGACAACTTCTCAGCTATCTTTTTGATTAGCTGACCTTTTCAAATCAACCAAGAGAGCCAGGCTACTTACTGTTGATAAGGTCCCACAGTGCCCTTTTTGATGTTTCAAAAGGAGTATGGGCTCTGTCTCTGAAGCAGAGCAGTCCACGGTAAAGAAAGCTGGCTCTGCTCATGTGCTGGATGGCCGGTGGCTGCACAGTGCAACAACGCTGACCTAGGAAGTGTAAAGGATGCCTGGGCATCACTACTAAGCAAAAAATGTGCTGAAATATTATAGTGTTCGAGACAATAAGAATCACTTTCCGTTGCACGTGCTATTAAGGAACTGGGGAGTAATTATCTGCTTTAATACAAGCTTTTGCCTTTTGCATGATTAACTTCAGTGATATCAACAGAGAGTGTGATGACTCTGAAATGACAGCTCCTGGTAGCACGTTCTGGGATTAGCAAAAACAGGTTGTCACGTTACCCCAGTCAGGAACAGTCAGTCGCTTTGTGCCGAGTGCTGGACAGAAGAGCCGGGGTCTGCACCAGACATCTGACAGCCAAAGCGTGTAGCAGGTCCAGCCTCCTGCCAGGTGGCTCACAGGTGGGGCACGCAGGACTAGCTGCTTTGACAAGAGACTCAATTTTCTGATGCAGCACCATGAGATTTTTGGCTATGCAGCTTCCAGACTGGCAGCACTCAGCCCTCCTCATGCTCAGCTATGACCTGCGTTAGCCTGGAGAGCTCTGACCAGTCCCACCACAAGGCACAGGGCTCTTAATTTCACTGTTCTTTACAGCAACGCACACAACATTGAGCTCAGTCTAAAATATTATGTACTTTTAAATGCCTGGGTTTAATGCTAGGGATCACGACACCCGACTTCTCAACATGCACATACAACAGCCCATGGAAGGGATGGAGGGAGAGGTAGGACGAACATGCAAGAGAATAAGTGAGAGAGATGGCATGAGGCAACCAAATTATCCTTTTGTTCTTGCTAAAGTTGTAAAAAGTCTGTCATAGCTTCTGTGGGAATTAATCAATATATGGAAAACTGCATAGCAACTGTGGGGACAACAAGAACCTGCCTGTAAATTAAAGCAAGCTACTGTGGTTATGAGAGCTGTCTGTCTGGGGAAAGCACCGGGGCAGAGAAGCAGGGCTCAGTGGAGCCAGGACAGGGTCCAGAGAAAGAGATCCTTCTGTATTTTGTCAATGTCAGGATACGTAGGAGCTGTAAAACAAAGCAAACCATGTGCATGGAAGCAAAATAGAAATTTTGTCCAGCATCACGTTCCTTTGAAAATGTCATAATCCTTTTTAAAAGATGATGAAGTATCTGTATATTTTTTAATAAAAATAGGAGGTGAAAAGACTAATTCTCAAAATCTGTGAAATATACAATGATGAGTTATTGAGGATTGGGGCGGGGGGGGGGGGGGGGGTGCTGTTTTTGTAATTCTGTAGG
>JAVSBS010001198.1:92625-106930 GCA_033124195.1 Coracias cyanogaster
TCGACACTTGTGCTTAATTTTGTGTCATCTGCGAATTTACTGAGGGTGCATTTGATCCCCTCATCCAGGTCATTGATGAAGATATTAAACAAGGGGATTGGACCAGATGACCTTTAGAGGTCCCTTCCAACCCAACACATTCTATGATTCTATGATTTACTGTCAATATTACGAAAAAGAACAATCACAAATATCTCTGAGAAGTATTCTTCAGAATGTAGTAAGATGTTGCTCATCAATGTGGGCACCAATGACACTACCAAGGAGCATATGGAGCAAATCGGAAGTGTGTACAGAGAGCTCTGGGGAAAAAAAAAAGAGATGCAGAGACTCAACTAATGTCTTCTGTAATCCTTCAGGTCAAGAGGAAATGTTCAAGTGGGAGTGGATGTTGCAAGGTTAACAGCTGGCAGCATGGTTAATGTTGTAGGCAGTGCCTTAGCTTTTATGACCACGCTGTCACTTTTTTTATATTCAGGTAATTGGTACATGCAACCCCATGGAGTGTAGTTCTGAAACTTAGAGGTTACCTCAGGAGACCTATCAGTTTAAAATACCTCCTTTGCCAAAGCACAAGAATGGTCCGTTTTAATACTCAGGAAACTGAGTGCACATATCAAGGCACCAGCCTGGCTAAAGAAAGAATTTATGACAGTACTCCAAGGTCAAAGGGAAAAGTGAAAGGGAGGAAAAAAGAAAAAGTATGAAGGAGGTGAAAGTGAGAACAGGCTACAAAGGAAGAATATGGCCCAGGCATGCAGGAATGGTATCCAGAAAACTGGCGAGGGCAAGAGCTTCTACCACTACCTCAATAGGGAAAGAATAAATGAACAAAAAATGTGGATCTGCTGTTGAATGGGATGGATGATTTAGTGACAGCAAATATAGATAAGGGCTTTGTCATATTCGATGTCTTTGCCTCAGTCTTCAACAACAAGGTCTCCCACACTTTTTGTGCTTAGGAATAAGGTGCAAAGTGGGGAGAATTTTGATTTTACCAGGGATAAGTCATGCTGGCCAATGTCACTGCCTTCTATGATAAAATTAGTGGATCTATGGGTGAGAAAAGGGCAGCAAATGTCATTTACCTCCACTTTAACATGGCTTTTGACACTATCTTTCAAGATATTCTAGTATCCATGTTAGGATGATATGGTCTGGAAGGATGGACAATTGGACGGGTAAAAAATGATTAGACGACTGATCTTACACAACAGTGATTAATGGGTTGTACTTTATCTGGATTGCTATGGCAAGTAGAGTGACATACGGGTTTATCCTGGGATGTGTCCTGTTTAACATCTTTGGGTAATTTCAAGATCTGATCAGATAAAGCCCTGAGCAACCTGGTCTAAATTTATGGTTGATCCTGGGTTTTCAGCAGGAGGTGGGATTAGAGATTTCCTGAGGTTTCTTCCATTGTGTATGGATCGGTGGTGCTATGAATCTTTGAAAATACCTTATTACACAAAAAGAAATGTGTTATACAATCGATCCTGTCTTAAAAGCCTTTAGTCTGAAATTATTGGAAAGTCATTGATTTGATGGATGGACCGCTTGGTGGATAAGCAATTGGCTGGATGATTGCACTGAAAGACTTGTGGTCAACAGCTCAAATGGAGACCAGTGATGAAAGGCGTTCCTCAGGGATCCATATTGGGACTGGTGCTGGCCAACATCTTTGTCAGTGACATGGACAGTGGGATTGAGTGCACCCTCAGCAAGTTTGCAGATGACACCAAGCTGAGTGGTGCAGTTGACCGGCTGGAGAGAAGGGATGCCATCCAGAGGGACCTTGATAGGCTTGAGAGGTGGGCCCATGCCAGCCTCATGAAGTTCAACAAAGCCAAGTGTGTGGTCCTGCACCTGGATTGGGGCAATCCAAGCACAAATACAGGCTGGGTGGAGTATGGATTGAGAGCAGTCCTGAGGAGAAAGACTTGAGGGTGATGGTTGACAAAAAGCTCAACAGGAGCCAACAGCCTAGAAAGCCAGCTGTATCCATCAAAAGAAGTGTGGCCAGCAGGCTGAGGGAGGTGATTCTTCCCCTCTACTCCACTCTCATGAGACACCACCTGGAGTACTGTGTCCAGTATAAGAAGGACATGGACTGTTGTAGTGGGTTAAGAGGAGGGCCATGAAGATGATTAGAAGGCTTAAACATCTCTCCTATGAGGACAGACTGAGAGACTTGGAGTTGTTCAGCCTGGAGAAGAGAAGGCACTGGGGAGATCTCATCGCGGTATTCCAGTATCTGAAGGGAGCTTCCAAGAAAGCTGGGGAGGGACTTCTTAGTAGTGCTAGGATGAGGTGTAATGGGTCCAAGCTCGAAGAGGGTAGATTTAGATTAGAAATTAGGAAGAAGTTTTTCACTATGAGGGTGCTGAGACACTGGCAGAGGTTGCCCAGGGAAGTTGTGGATGCTCCATCCCTGGATATGTTCAAGACCATGTTGGATGGGGCTTTGAGCCACCTGTCCTAGTGGACTCCCCCATGGCACAGGGGTTGGAATTAGATGATCTTTAAGGTGCATTGCAACACAAACCATTCTGTGATTCTATAACTGCATATACCAGCAGACAAACTTTTACAGCACACCATTCTGAAACCTGAGGACAAACAAATTCTTTGTGTTAAATCAAGACCTATAAAAAGCAGATTTCTCTACACATACTCATCAGCCTCAGATTAGAAAGAAAAAAGAAATAGTGAACTAGCTGTTAGAGTTTAAAGGAAGAAAAGAAAGTGAAGGATATGTTATTTAGACATTGATGGTTAGAGAATCACCATGGAGATTCAGTACAATCTAATGGTAGATAGCAAGTTAGTAACACACAGTGGTCCAAATTACCTCTCTGTTGACTGTTGTGTTTGTATGGGCTATCACCATGAAAATCAAAGAAGCAATGGAATTACTCTAAAGTTACCCAACTGAAAACTATCTAGCTGGAAAATAACATTTATAAATAGCATGCTCAAAGCAGCAAAATCCCCCCAAATTGTCAAGAAAAGTCTTGCACTCTGCTTTGAGTGCAAAGACACTCAACATTTTGACACTACTCTCAGTGGCCCGAGCCTTCATTATAAAGAAATAGGCCATGGTGTCAGGAAGATGTTTATTTTTTATTTAATTGGCTCTTGATAGCTGCAACTGAAAGCTACCATCAAATACTTTTTGAAGACGAATTACTTTTATGTATGTTCTTTTTTACACTTCATGCATTTTGGAAAATCTTCCCCAGAGCAAAAACTATCTTTCATGAGCACTCCTGTTAATCCATTCTATGCCTTAGGGCCATATGGGCTAATAATAGTGAAATAATCAATGTTACTGAAACAAAGAAAAAGAAAATAATTCACTGATTTTGGTCCAAGATTGAATATGAGATCACTCCTTTCAACAATATATCCGTAAGACAATTAGAGAAAGTGTGTGGTGTGTTTGAGACTGCTGTCACTCAGGGAAATACGGTGATGCCAGCAAGTGTCAGCTTTGTCCTAGCTGAGAAATTGCATTGTTTATTACAAACAACTGTAAGAAAACAGTGTCAATATCACATTTAGGTTAATCAATTCTCCTTCACTGATGTCCTAAAGATGGCAGGAAAAGAAAAGACTCCCATAGTGCCAATGTTTGTGCTCTTAAGGTTAGTATGCACAGCTCCATCTTTTGGTTCTTACACTCAAAGATCCTTATATTTAAGCGTGTAAGGGAAAAGGAAGAAGTCTTGTAAATCATACATGTTCATGGATCTTCCTCTTGTCAGGAATGGCAAGTTTTACAAGCTATTTTAAAGGCATGTCAAGGAAATCAAATAACTATCGGTTTTAATTAGCACTCCTGCAAGCTGTAGTGCTCTCTACCTGAAGCTGAGTGACATCAAAGCATATGAAATTCTTTCTTGCCTTTGATGTTTTTTCCACATAGAACACTTCTCCTCTCATCCATACAATTTTTTATGCCCATTTCATAAAGCATTTAAAGGACACCAATGGGAACTAATCCTTGGCAGTGATGTACCTAAATAGTCATGAACTGAATTACTGTTGAGAAGAATACTTGAATATAATTAATAATATTGTCCGCAGGGATTTGAGATGGTTAATTCTCATATGATCTGTCATGATGAGAACATAGTATCACTGTACTTGCATTCAAAATAGTATACAGTTAAATACAAGCAAGGACACAAATATACACAATTATTTGCTGTATTTTTTGAGGGCACAACGAAAGATGTGTCTCTCATGTGTCAGAAGGGAGAATGAAATGTAAATTCATCCACACATCAGCGTAAAACTATCATAAAAATCTCTGTAAATGGAAATTTTCAATGCTATGTGGTTTTACAGCTGTTTGATATCACAATACATATGTATTTGAAAAAACCCCAAGATTTCTGCCTGTATTTTTGCATTACTGATATACCGTATAAACAATAAAGAATTAAATTAAGTGACTTCTCACCCACTTTTAAATAAAAATAAGTAACAGGGGTAATAAAAAAGGAAACCCCAAGGATCTTACTTTTAAGTGGCACTTCCATGAAATTTATTGGGATTGTCAAGGTAAAAAAATCAGAGTTCAGAATGCAACATACAGGACTGGGTTTGGTTTTTTTTTTTTCCCTATCTTATGGCTGATAAATATCTATCTTAAAAGATAAGAAAAATAAAATCAAATTAAAAGTTCTTCCTGTCCTGTCTTGTGCTGAAGGTGTTGGGTCTGTGTTGGAATGCAGGATGTCAGAAACCATGTCAATTAAGCCCATGTTTTGCCATATCTTCCTCGGTTTCTTCTGCTATTCTCTTAGTCTTGTCCAGATTAAGTTCCAGTGGGTGAATTCTCACCCCAGGACCCATCTTATTTACATTTCACAGCACTGGTCAGCTCTAGTCTGAGAGCCATGGCTTTCTTCCTGCTGGTGCTGTAGCTCTCCTGGGGCTATAACGAAGCTTCCTGTGTCTTGCTCGTGCTGACATTGGCCATGCTATGGAAGGATGCTCAACTTCACCTTGCAATTCAACAGATCAGTTGAACACCTGAAAGTTTATTTACTGGCTGTTCAAGATAATAAGCTGGATGACTGAAAGTTGGGGCTGCTGTAACCAGGCAAGTATGCTATTTTGCTTTCTCTGTTACAAAGGAAAAACTTGTCGCAGATAAATGTAGCTCTTGTCCAGCACATCCTGCTATTTATCCAGAATTATTTGTTAGTTTGCTTTCTTTTCAAATATATATAGTATAGATATATAGCATATATTTAGCTTACACAAAAGTTCTGACAATTCTGGAAAACAACGACCTATTGCTTTAAGTTGTAGTAGAATTACCGATATAAAATTACCATTCATTCAAGTTCAGCTGGGTTAATTATTTAACAACACACTTTTTTGCAGACAAGCTTTGTTTCTTGAGTGTTGCTTGCACACAAGATAATTTAGAATATTAATCTAGTGACAAATTACAGCGTCTTGGTGTCCAGTTATTAATAATCTCCTCTATTATTTAATGGATACTTCATAGCAATTATATTGAAACTAGATGAGCTTGACTTTGTTTTCATTGAAATCAATGGCAAATCTCTCACAGAGTTCAATGGATTATGAGTAGCCTCACTACATAATCAGTTATCATCAATGCCTGGTTTTGATACCTTAATTATACTTTGACACTAAGCACATAGTTGCTTACATATAGAAAAAAAAAAAAGAAGATGAAAAAAAGAAAAGCCGCTAAATACTACAGTAAAATATAAAAGCAAAATCAGAAATTTTACCTTTCCCATAAGTAATTTTCCTGGACTATTAATATTTATGTGGCATATTTAATAAGATGGAACACACAGGCTACCAAACAGGTAACAGGATTAATTACTTTCCATGGATGATCTATATTTATGCAAACCTTTTAATGAACTCCATGAGTTATGGAAACTACACCACAAGGGACAGAAAGACTTAATAACTTTCCACAAGCTATTTAGGTATTTTCCTCATGAACAGAATTAATTCACAGTCTCACTGGAATTTACGCATCCTATTGATGCAGTTTACATTTGGATTTAATTTGTTAATTCTTATCTTTACTGTTATCTGCAGCCGGTTGAGGAGGAGAATAAGAAATAGTGGGTTTAAATGAAACTTATAGTAAAATTTAAATGTGAGCCTACTTAGAGATTTGTTTCTCTATATCTACAACAGGAAACTACAGAACAGTATATAACAGCAAAAATGTTAACAGGCAAAGTTCACATACAAAGGACTAGCTTGAAGCACAGGAAGCTGATATATTTTGAACATAACCTTTGCATGGGAAAATCTTGGAAATCCTCAAGCCTTAATTTCCTTGAGATAGATATATATATATATATTTTTTTTTTTTTTTAAGTGCTATGATGCTATAGGTCAATCTCATTATGTTAAAAACCATCTTGTTTTACAAGTGGTCCTTGGGGAATGTATGCAGCCCAGAAAGAATTTTGAGTATTCTTAAAATTTGCAAAGTCCCAAGGATGCCTATGGTGCAGGATGGCTACAGTATATTATATCCTCTCTGTTGAAATGAGGTTGGGCAATATTTTAATTGCATCCTTATTCCAAAACATAAGTGTGAAGCGATGATGATGTATGTATGTAAAAAAAAATAAACAGAAAGCCTCCCCCAAATTCTAGTTTATACAAGTTCAGCATGACTTGGTATGAAGCAGATACATTCTCACTGTAAAGCTTACAATGTTTATGGTTATGTATTCCATGTTGACTAGCAGGGTAAAGGGCTTGCAACTCATTTGTGTGCTCTGTTCTGGCTCAGAAGAACCAGGGAGCCTCCCACCCATGCCACCACCAACATGGGTCACCCTCCTCTAATTACTGTCTTGCTTTGGCTGAAATCTTGTCTACCAGTTGTTTTTCAGGAGCCTGGTACCTGGATTGTTAAAATTCAATGCAGGTTAGAAGTAGACTATTCTTTGTGAAGAACAAAGATGCTGAAGAAGAATAATTTAATTTTCTGGAGATCCAAAGTAGGATTTTACACCCTTGGGCTGAGGTGAAAAAGAGCCCTGAAATGCCAAAAAAAGCCTCCCCAGAATACCCAACATTGGATACGTAGTTGGACACAAAGACAGAAAACTACCTCTAGGAAAGCAAACTTTTAATTAGTGACCTGTAGCAAGTAAGTTATATATTTCAAGGTGAGCTGTATTTGAAATACTAATTTGTTCAAGTCAACAGAGTGTGGATGTGCTTTGTGCCTGGAATTTGCTAAATAAGGCCATGATAAAGAAATAATGATACTCATCTAATCATTCTAAAATGAAAACTCAACCCAATCCACACATTCTACATTGAAAAGCATGCTCATCTCTAAAATTGGTGTTTTGGAGATCCCTGTCTCCAAAGTACTCTGGCTGCTAACCTGCATTGTATTTATTTTGATAACTGCCTACTCTTCCCTCTGATCTGTGCAATGTAAATGCAAAAATGTATTGAAATAAATACAGAAATATGCAAAAAGCATAAGCAATTACAGCACACTTTTATTTTTAATTTTAAAAGATTTGACGTATTTGTTTGCCTATCAGCTTTTACAGACATACAGGACTGGGATGCTCGTTTTGTAAAATGTTGAACAGTGTTTTTAAGACACTTCCTTGACACTGTTTCTCAATTCTTGAAATGTTGCTCTTTCAAGAAGTTCTGACAATTTAGCTTTTATTTTCTTCAGGTTGCTTGGAAAGTGTTCAGATGAAATTTTACATGCAGACAATTCTACCTGGGACTGTGACAGCAGCTAAGTCTCGTCTCTGGCTCTAAGTCCAGCTGTCATGGTCAACCCATATTGATAATATTTTGACTCTTAACCTCCAAAATTGCATGTGTATATCCAGACTTCTTATTGGGAATGATTCCTTGACCATGACAAACCCTGTGATTGGTGTGAGAAAGGCTGGTGAGAGTGCAGTTGGTCCACACTAAACTAATGCCAGAAGCTTATTCTTAACACTGTAGGTTGTCCTAGTTGACAGACCACGCTGGGTTCTGCACAAGCACATAGTGAGACAGGGTTCCTGGAAACACCTGTACTTTAGTGATTTGACACTAACAAAAAGCATGAACTGGCAAAAACAAAGCCAAAATATTTTCCTTAAATTTTCAAGCCCTTCATTATGATCACATTTTCTAAGACATATTATATAAAAAATTTCCAATTAAACTTTATTCACATAAAATGTTCATTGGAGTCATAGAATCATAGAATAGTTTGGGTTACAAGGGAGCTTTAAAAGTCATCTAGTCCAATTCCCCTGCATTAAGCAGGAAATCTTCAACAAGATCAGGTTACTCACAGCTCTGTCCAGCTTGACCTTCAATGTTTCCAGGGATGAGGCATCTACCACCTCTCTGGGAAACCTGTTCAGTGTTTCACCACCCTTATTGTACAAAATTTCTTCCTTGTATCTAGTCTAAATCTACCCTCTTTTAGTTTAAAACCATCACCCCTTGTCCTATTGCGACAGGCCTTACTAGAAACTTGGACCCTATCTTTCTTGTATGTAAACACACACATAAGCCTTTCTTAGACTGAACAATCTCAACTTGCTCAGCCTTTCTTCATAGGAGAGGTGTTCCATCCTCTGATAATTTTTGTGACCCTTCTCTGGACCTGCTTCAACAGATCCATTTTTTTCCTGTACTGAGAATGGCTTATTCCACCAAAATCTATTGCTTTCACTATGACTCTTGGTTGACTAAATCCTTAAAAATATAACCTTAAATACTTGAACGCTGAAGCCAAACATTAGATATAAAACTGAAGTGTTCTCTAGATGCTGTTGTCAGGTAGTTACATTAGTGAGTAATAGAATAGCAACTCATTTATGATGTATTGCACTAATTCAACTCTCTGATGATGGATTGGAGAAATACATAACCCAAAAAAAGGCATTTTGAAGATCAATTACTCAAGAAATAGAAGAGGTTGAAAATAAAGGATCCATTTATAATTCCTATAAGTAGTAATTATAAAACTTAATGGAATTTTTGAGGAGTAGTTTTGCTGGCCATTCGGTGGAAGAAAGAGACTATAAACAAATGAACTGGTAAATTGTTCATCAGCCATTCAAAATTTGTCAGTGAGATGGTCTGTCAAGGTCTAAACTTCAGTTATTTTGGTCCTTGTTTCTCTGGAAATTGCATCAAAGGTCCTTAAAAGAAATGGTCCCAGGACTAATTGAGTGGATGAGCACTGAAATGTCTTTCTTTGTACACTCTAACACATTCCTCCCTTCTGTCACCAGAAGGGATACACAACAACCTTCCATTACTTTTCTGTGTTTGTTTTCACTTGTTTTCTTGCTAATCTTTTTGTAGGCATTGCTGCCTGGGTTTTAGAGACCTGGGTACTACTTCCTGCTTTGTCAATGATTGGCCCCATGACTGAACTAATAACTTCTCCGTGCTTCAGTTTCCTTTTTTTGTACAATGGGGGATGAAAATACCTTTCTGTCCTTTCTCAGGCCAGAGCTTGGAGAGTTGTAGTATATATTAAGAGATCTACAGAAGTAGTAAGTGTTTAGAATAATTTTTACAATAATGTAGCTCTGTTCAGCAAGGTCAACAGGCATGTGACTTTTAAAATGAGGAGCTGTAAAGAATGTTCTGCTGAGCATCATATTCAATAAGAATTGCAGAGTGAACATATTTCATGCTGTTAAAAGAACAGAAGCAGATGACAAATGATGCTGAAATAATACTAGCACCATCTTAGCATGCTGGTTTGTTAACTAAAGACTGTTCAATAAGTGGAATCATGAGCACGGCAGTCATTGCCAAAGCAATTAATCTCTTCTTCAACATGCTGTACCACTCTATCATGTTCGGTCCACCTGCAGGTTTGCCAAGGCATGAGCAGGGATGAAAATTTTTGTGGGTCCAAATCCAGTTAAAGATCAGATGGGAAGAGATGCTGGAAGATCAGGGTGTGATTATTGCTTAGAGTTGGTACACAAAACTGGAGAATTTAATCCTATGTTGGCCTACCCTCTCTACGGTACCCTGTGATTTCTCCCCACCTTGTGCTGCAGGCAGGAAATCTGCACTTAAAGGAGTGGATTTTGAAGCATAGAAATGTTTATCCCTTTTAAGTCGGTAGCTGTAGGTCTGTGGTAAGAGCTACTTTAGATGAGTTTCTAGTGCCAACAAAACAATCATAAAAACCACTATGTGAAAAACTGCTGAAAACCTCTGAGATATGAAGCAGCTCAGATCAGTACCTCCTATACTCGTTTCAGCTCCTAGCCAAAACAGGTTATTGTTTAGGTAATAGATCCATATTCTGATCAACAAGACTGTTGAAAAGAAGCTACACTAGTCTATCAGAAAAAGGTTATAGAAAAGTCAATTCATCTTGAAGTCTTGACAGAGTTTCTCACAGGAAAGAATAAATAGCGTATTTACGGCTCTAACTCTGGCTGGAAAGAAAAAGGGGAACTTCTTTAGCCTTTCTTCTCATCCTTTGCCTTCTCTTGCAGCAGCACACATAGGCAATAAACCTGGGAACAGGGACCAGTGTCCCAAACTTTCTGCTTTCACCCAAGTGCCCTAATTTCTAGGCTAGAGCCACCACATCTTTCAAGCAGCCTCTCCTTGCACATCACCACCAGGTCAATATTGCTTTCACCCCACTGGCATGGATTTGAAAAACCAGAAGTCCCTCCACAGGCTAGCCACTGTGGTGAATGTGCACTTCTGGGTTTGAACTTCTGTAGGTGGAGAAGTGCCACAACCTGTAACTACGCAAGCCTTTGCTACGAGTGTACTATATTAAATACTAACTACTGCTGTTTTAGCGAAAGAAAGCAGAGTTTTCAGTCATTTAAAAAATAACACTAAGTGATCCAGTGGTCCTTGCTCTAAATAGGGCAGAATTGCTTGCTGTAGTCCTGCTTAATCTCCAAAGCTTTGGAAAGAGCGGGATACCAGACAAACTCTTCCATCACAGTCTCCAGTCCTGGGTGAAAAATGCATGTTGCCTGCCCTCTTCCCTTCCCCCTGGAAATGGGGCAGTCCTTACTCAACAGCTCCCTCCACCCCTTGCTGCTGTCTTGAAATGATTGAAAGCCCTCCCTAGGCCCCATAGCTTACCACGAGGGTGTCCTCTTCCTTCCCATGATGTCTGCATGCTTCACTTTTCAGAGCAGTCCCACTCCAGACAGGGAGCCTGTGGTGAAGAAGTGAGATACAGTCGTAGGACCTGTGTGGCCGCAGCACCTTGTCCCCAGCTCAGCTTGGCTTGTAGCTGCTTTTGGACACAGTCATAATATCCTTCAGCATCACAGAGCCTATTTCCACCTGTCCTCACTCACTTTGAGTTAGTATCTCATCACTGTAAGAGAGGAGGGGGACATCTGGAGCTTGGGGACTGGAAACAAAGGGAAACAGAAAAAGATCTGCCCTCAGGATGCTAACTTAGAGGCAACAGGAGTGCAGACTGCTAGTTTGGGACTCTGCTTGGAAGGGGAACAACAAGAAGCCAGATTGACTTGTCTAACTTGCAGACCTAAGATGGCTCCATCACTTCCTAAGAGTTCTCAGCATGTTCCTCTTAATTACTCTTGGAAATACACCAGGAGCACTGTTCATAGTTACTAGACCAATCAAATTGCCCTTTATGGAGCATGCATTCTTTATTGTGGTTTTCCAAGTTAATGATATATTCAGAGAGTGCAAGAGGCATTATTCACTTCAGAGAAAGAAGGTAAAGGTAGTTATACTGTTGGTGGTAGAAAGTTGTCTGACTTGGAATTATAACTGTGAATTAGTTTTTTTAAAAGGTAGATTATGTGTGTGAATGCTTATGAAACTTCCTATTTAGATTACAGAAGTCTCTGAGAAGTATGGAAATGGCATTAATGAACCCTGCCAACCCTTTGAACATCTTAACGAAGGGATAACAAGATTTTAGCACTTCAGTTTCTGGCAAAGTTTAGGCAAGAGGTAAACTGTTCATATAAATATCTCTGTTATGAAAGAAGCCATCATACTTCATAGGTTTCTAGGTCAATGGTAAATAAACACGTATATATCTCCTAAAGAGAAAACTAAACAACCTCTTTAAAGTAGCTGTGAACTAATAAGATGCTAACAGTGACAAAATGAGCATGTTGACTTTGTTAGTTTGGGAATTCCTAAATAATACCCATTAATTCTGCTTCAAGGTATATACACCTCATCAATAACATTATCTATTAAAAGTGACATGGTGTAAATTGTATGCCTCTCACAATGTTGACTGCTTAATTGCCTGTATCCATTGTGACAGTGCTGCCCTGTCAGCATGCTAAGTAATTGAAAAATTGTTGTGTGATGGAAGATCAATACAACTCTAACAAGAAACAAATATGATCTAGTACTGAAAGTAAGCAAATAAGCAAATTTAGCAATTGTGATTATCTCTTGAAGACACACAGGTATCGATTGGTGTTTGATGGTTTCATTTCTTTGGTCATAATGGCAATCCATTGGTTTTCAATTGTTCATATTTTGAAAGTACTATTTATTCTGGCAGGACCAGTCTGGAGAGATAAGTGAAGTCGTTGAATTTTTTACTTGAAAGCCATCTATTGTCTATTTTTAATTAAAACAGCTAATGGTCTTTATTGATTCCTTAAATGTGCTATACTAGATAAACCTCTTGTACTTATCCTTAGTTATTTATGTTTAAGCATTTCAGAGCTTCACTAAATGCTTTCACAGAGATTATTGGGGGGGCAGAGAAGATCAACAGAAGTATAATAAATTACTTCATTTCTATGAATAATTTAAATGTACATTCAAATACAGAGAGAGGTAGGCTTAAGACCAGCCTTTCAGTGTTTGTACTTGCAAAACACTGGAAGGCACCACCATCCAGCCAATAGCTTTCTTCTCTGAAGTCACACTTGTATAAGAAAATGTAAATTCAAAAAAGCTTTAACAGTTTTATGCCATTATGTCACCTAGGTTTTGGACTTTATATCAGATTCACTGTTTTATGACTTCAAAAGAACATCGAACAGAGCTTTTTTTTTTTTTTCCATTTGTCAGGAATTCACACTATCTCATGATTTAGACACATCATAATCTTGTGTGATGCATTCAGACCAACAGCTACATTCCTTGATGAGTTAAGGTTGAACAGTTAAAAGGCATTCTGCCTCTCTAGAAGTAGAATATAGGTGATGACACCTTTACAGGGAACGTAGGATCACAAGCCAGAGTTCATTTCTAAGAATGTCACTTTTAAGTTAACTGCAAACTTCCGTTTTATTTAATTCCAAGATACTTAACAATCATGTAAATTGCATTATAGCTTGTGTATTTAGAGAAAACGTAAAACCAAGGCCTGGCAGAAATTGCTATAAATATTAACACTTTTCTGTCTGCTGTGTTTCCAAAAAGGATTATTATATGGGTTTAATAGTCCTGTGGAGTTTTTTTCTGCTTAATTTTGTTTTCCTCTGAGAATGGTCATATAGCATATATATTATGATAGTTTTCACAGAGATAAATACAATAATCTGGTTTCAGAAAGAAAACACAATATATGAGATCAGATTCAATATGTGATTATTAAAAGCAATCCATGGAAAAAAGTCAGATATATAACTCATTTTTTTTTTCTCCACACAGGATACCAACTCCTTTAGTCATTGAATTGTATCTATTTCTTCTTAATCCAATAAGAAAGACTAGCCTCTTCATTTAAACTTCCAATTCTTCATTGTTATTGCTACATACAAAATCCATTTTTCTCTTATATCAAAACAAACCATTTATCTTTCTAATAGCAAAAACAAATGAGGGGCAATGTAGTTACAAATACCTAAGGAAGGATTTATTCTGGCATGGCTTTTTTTTAGACTTCTATTGCTGAGGACACATTAGAAAATAAAATTAGGAAAGTCAGCATAAACAGACTTCCTAAATAACTTGTCTATGACCACCATATCTAGCTCAGATTAAATCAATAAAGTCAGAGCGGAGATGAATTTTGCATGTCTACCTAGGTCTGGGGTGCCCAAGTTGGGCACCAACAAATTTGTTGAGGTTTAGGTTCAATCCACCAGACCTACAACAGACACTCTCTGTTAACCCCTCTTTCCCGCCCTCAAATACAGGAAGAGAAAGAGGATAAGGGAGAGAGACTTATGGCCTCCTCCCAAATGGGAGAGGAAGGGAATGACAGAGAGGCTTCCAGATTAGAAAACTAAAACAGCTTTAATGAAGATAATAATGATAAAATGGAATATATACAAATATA
>JAVSBS010001199.1:2454-14777 GCA_033124195.1 Coracias cyanogaster
CAGTCCTTTTTTTTTTTTTTTTTTTTCATTCAGCTGCAGAGTAATAGGAGGCTCTCCCTGTGCCCAAAGGGAAAAATGTCTGCTTTCAGGATGCTTCCTGTTACCTGTCAGCCACAAAGGAGGAGGCTTGAAGGAGGAAGATTGAACTTGATGAGGATTCTGATTGCTGTCACTTAGTTGTTGCTTTGACCCCCTCAAACCACCTGAGTATCCTGCCCTCCCTACTTCTCCATTTCCATCTCTGCCCTCTCCTCTCCTCCCTCCCCTGTGGCAGTGCAGATTCTCCTGCACAGAAGTGTGGCCCAAGGCCACTGCCAGGAGCAGAATGGAAATGTCAAAGGTTGCTCAATATTCTTTTTCCTTCCAACTGGGAACCCTCTCCCAGCAAGCACATAAATTATTTTTCTTCATACTTTGTAGTAAAGAATGTGATAGATCTGGCAAGAAGTGAGACTCCCATTTGCATCCTGTTTAAGTACCATTCATAGAGACGGGAGGCATTTCCGTGTGCTTGTTTTGCCTCTCATTGACAGATGACTGCAGCTGTAGCACCACTGGGTTATACTGGCTCTCCGTGGGCTTTCCGCATTGCTTCAGCCCTCTCAGAAACCTATAGTAGATTGTCCAAATGGTAACACTTCTTTGCAGGTGCCCGAGTTGATTAAAGGATCCTGAGTCACCTCCAGAAGGGACATGCTGCACCAGGACACAGGTGGAATCAGAAAGGATATGTCTTTAGCACATGTAAACACAAGCTAGAACTGGTTGTAGGAGAAACATCTGAGTCATGTTCCAGTCAGTAGGAGTTTCTCAGAGTGAAATTTGTCCTTTCTTCTCTCTGGTCTTTTGTGAGAGACTTTAATTATGCCGCTATATTCTTTGGATTTCTGTCAGAACTAGAATTTGTTGTTAGTGCAAGCTATTTGAAAGACTTTTGAGGTGTATCTGGAGCTGTCAAACTAAATACCAAGTACCGCACCTTTGTAGTTTGAAGGAAAGCTTCGTCCTAGCCTGAACTTTCAGTAAACACCCTGGTGTAATCTGAAGGTAAGGAGTAACAAATTCTGGATGAAACAAGAACCACACTGCATCAAAGAGCTTCAACAACATATATGTTTATCTGCAATACACGACAACTGATCTAATCTTATAGCAATCTTGTAGAAGACAGGCAGTAATTGCTCAAGGTTAACCCACTTTTCAGCTTTTTCTCTCTGCCTGTGAAGATGAATGCCATTGCAGAGATCAAGCATTACACATTGTCTTGCTCTATGTATGTGGCACATGATTTTACAGATGTTGTTTTCTTTTTCATCTAGTACAAACATCTTCCAGGATTTTGACTCATTTCCTTAAGTCTCTTTCAGAGAACGGCTAGAGGAAATGAGGTCTAATATCCTAATGCATTGCATTTACTGTAAGTACCCTCTCACTTTAAGTATAAAACTTTGCCTTTTTGTAATTTCTGAATGTCCTTCTGAATATTCCCCAGTCCTTTAGAAACTCAGCTGCCCTTGTTGAGACTCTTCAACCTTAACAGAGCTTAAGGTGTTCATTGTAACCTTAGGTGAAAGAGGAGAGCCGATGCTAAAGGCATCTAAATGAAAGTGGTGATTGAGATTTCAGTGTGTTACATCTTTTGGACACTTATTTAAAAAAAATCTGAAGAGAACGCACACACAAATTACTAGGACTTGGCATAAAAGGAATTTTTAAATTAATATTACTGTTCTGTATTATGTTACTGCAGAGGTATTGTGCTTTTCTTTGCCAGTGACGTTTAGGAAACTAGAAGAGCTTTTTCTGAAGGGACCGTCTTTGACAATGAATTCTGTGAGCAGTCATAAATGAACGTAATTTTACGCATGTGAACAGTCTCCTTGGCTAGTTGCCAAACCTAATGGCAACTGAAAGTGTATTGTTTGTCCACTGGCCAAGATTGCTGTCGTTAGTGATAAAAGCATAAGGGCAGTATAAACATCTGTGTTTGAAGGGAGACTGCGACTCCTGTTTTCTAGGGTATACCAATTAGAAAGCACAGTAAATGTTAATCTCTCAGTGGATTTGCTCTTGGGGATTATATTGATTTATTCTGAAAACATTGGTTTTCAGATATACCTTTAAATGGATTTTTAATGATCTTTTTCATGTTGCAGCAGATTCTTTTTGTACAGCAGGTAAGGCTCTTACTTACAGTATCTTTAACACCGAACAGGCATGTGAATAACAGAACAGTTTCTAATGTTGCTGCCATGCTCTGCGACTCATGGGCTGTTCCATACCAATCATTCCTGGAAATTGTAACTAAAGTGAAGTGTCATTTAGTAGCATTATCAGCTACAGGGGGTTTCGTCACTGGGAGGCTGACAGCATTAAATGTCTATGATTTTAAATGTCATCTTGACAGCTGAGTCCGTAATCATGTAAAATAATCATTAAATATCTGATACGGAGAAGAATTTGCTGGTCAACTAGGCACAGATGGTTGTAAATCTGAAGTGATAAAGAAGATGCATGGGCTGATTTAAATTAAGAAGAGATGAAAGCCATGGCAAGGAAATTTGAAAATCAGAGAGAAGCATCTCTTACAGGTTCTTTGGAAGCCTGGCAAATGCAAGGCTAGTGCTACATCTCCTTTCTTTTTTGCCATCAGTAATTGTCTTAAGCTAAGTAGTGCTCCTCTACTCCAGCTGGGTGAACATGCTTCTCATGGCATGGGGTAGACTCGTTTTAAAGAAAGGCTTTGTGCAAAAGCCACACAGGAAAGAAAAATCAAACTTATTTGTTATAACCTGTCATTCAGAGCCCGTGTGTTTCAGGGCAGGGAGAAATGAGCAGTGTAATAGAAATTATTTGGGTGTTCACATACCTAGGCCATTCACAACAAACTAGGTTCATGCTGAAGGATATAATGAGATTATAAACTTACCTTTGGCTCTCTTAATAAATTTTTTTGTTCGGGAGTTATTGGCTGAAGGTTTTGTCCACAGCCCTCAGGACTGGAAAGTTCATTCTTTGCTTTCTCACTCAATCACCTGCCTCCTGCAGCTGTGTTTCTAAAAGACACAACAAGTCATAGGAAGCACCCACAGAACTGTAAGAATAAGGCTGGAGGAGACCTGCAAAGGTCATCTGGTCTGTTCCCTGCTCTGCCCTGGGGTCAGACAGAGCAGATCTTCACAGGTAGACTTTTGCCTAACCTTCTCTAAGGCAGACTTGTAGTGCAGGGTCTGCCACCCATTATTTCTAGTACGTAACTGGTTGTTAAAGGTCAAAAGATTCTCCTGACACCTAAGCTAATCTCCCTTGGTTGTTGCTTAATTCCATCCTTTTTTCTTCTCTTGCTCTGGTGGATATAGTGAACTGCTGATCGCCATCCTCTTTGTAATAACCTTTTACACATGGACAATTAAAATAACATACTAGACTTTTCTATGATAAACCTTTTTAGCCTTTTTTTTGGGTACATCTTTTGTAACTCCTTCTCCTCTTCTTCTTCTCAGTCCTCTCCAACTTGTTTGTATTTCCTCCAGATACAGTGTGTAAAATTGATGTCTGACTCCAGATAAGAAATGTAGTGCTCCCAGGTTTAACAAACTAGTTACCTCCTCATGTACTTTGTGCTTCAGTTTGATTCAAAGCATTGTAAATCTGATTTTAATCATGATTTAAATCAGCCAACAGTAAGCCTCATTTTAACTGTTTTGCATTTGTACTTAATCATTTTGTAAAGAAAGGTTTAACCTCCTTTATTACCATTGAGATAGAGTTTTAATTAAATATAGCCTTTGCACTTAATGTTATACTTACTTTGATTAATCACTGTGCCTGTATTTAAGCAATTATGTAGCTTGTTATATATACACTTATTCTGATTCTTCATGTGTATGTTTTAGTATGAAACTAGGAAGTGTTGACATTTCTTGTATTAGATAATTGATTTTTTACTGATTATTTGCATTGATTACAATGAAGGAAATGAGAATTCTGAAAAGTTCTTCCATTAGATAAATAGCACCACATAGAAGCCAGCCAACTCAGAAGAAAAAAAGTCATTGAGAAATGTTTTGAAATAAAGAATTAATGTCTGAAAGGCCTATCTGTAGTCAAAACTGGTGGTTTCTAATCACTGTGCTGTAAAAATTTTAGAACTAGTCCATCTCATCCTCTTTTTATTCTTAGAATGGCAATGGAAAGAAACATTCTTTTTTTTTTCAACTCCTGATCAGTAGCTCCTCTTTGAATGGACTCATTGCTTAATTGACTTGTACCGAATGAACTGGAATAAGGAAAATATTTTCCATGCACCTGCTAGAAACTCCAGATGCCAAAGGCTGGTTTATCACCGTGGCACAACCTTGCCTAGAGGTGCTGACTCCATCACTGACTTCCATCACTTCAGTAGTTTGATTATCTTTAAAATGCTGGCAGCAAAGGTACAACTTGAATAAAATTTTTGCCTTTATTTTTTTTTAACTATTAGAGGAGTTCTAAGTTTAAATTTATGTTGCTGTATTTTCAAAATTAATGCTGAATATTTTACTTTTTAAAATGAAAATGTTCATTATAAAAATGCTGCATTTTTACTTTTAATGTAATATTCAACTAAATAGGCATTTTAGTGGGGTATTTCTACCTAAAGTGTGTTCATATGCCTTGGATGCTCTTCTGCACTAGGACCTGGTACTGAGGCATTAATTTTCGGCTGCTCAGGGTATGCCTAATTATTTTCTTTATTTTTACTATCTAATTCTTTGTTTGCTATTTTATATGGCATGGAAGTGCTTTCTATGCCTGGATGAGCATAAATTTTTAACTTTGAAAGAAATTATGTTACCTTCAACAAAATAAAAGCTTCCTCCCACTAGTGTTCATTGTAACAAAAGCTGTTGAAGTTTCCTATTCCATAGCACGTCTGACTTCCAGGTATTATACATAAAAATGCTGACTCTGCAGTAACGCTAATATCATCATACCTAGGATTAGAGGTATGCAGCACAATAAAAGAGGTCGAATGGAAGGAGCAGAAATAAACCCTGTATTTCTGGTCTCCTGTCATGAACTAGATACCATAAGAAGTGATGCTGAAATGGGATTCCCCACTTAGGAAGGTACTTGGGCTGCACTCGCAACACGACGCCCTCTTGTATGTGTCTCCTGGGTGGGACCACTTTTTTGATAAGTAGCTACCTAATATATGCCATGTGTATCCATTTTGTGACAGGGCTTATTAATAAACCAGGAAATAAAGTACAGTTTGCAAGCAAGTTGGACTTGTGCTGCCATCAGAGATTAAGTTCAACAGCTGAGTTATGTATCTCCTTGCCAGAAAACTGGGGAAATGAAACCGGATTGTCATAAATATATCCAAGTCTCTGTATTCAAGGCATTTCCAAGACAACATCAGTGACAGATCTTGGTGGGTGTTAGCATGATACCTGAGGCAAAATTTGTTCACCCTAGGAGATTCTGGAGAACATGCTGATGAACCTCCCAGAATCATAGGATCAAAGGATGGCAAGGGTTGAAAGGGAGCTCTGGAGATCATCTAGTCCAGTGCCCCTGCTAAAGCAGGTTTACTTAGGTTAGGTAGCACAGGAACACATCTAGGCAGGTTTTGAAAGTCTGCAGAGAAGGAGACTCCATAATGTCTCTGGGCAGCCTGTTCCAGTCCTCCATCACCCTCACAATAAAGAAGTCCTAGTTACAGTTTCAGAAGACATGTGCAAAGATAAATCTCTAATACTGGGTCCCCCATTAAAAGTATGTTTATTAGATTTGTCATTGTCTGGAAAAAACACTTTCACAATATTTTTTTACAAACATCTTAGTTAGTAGCAAAGTTTGTGCCTTAGTTAGACAAGGGAAATCTAACTTATTTCAGGCTTATTAAAAATCACTGGATAGAGTTAATTTATATGGACAAATATGGAAATACTCCAAAACCTGCTTCTTAAATGGATCTATGTGCCATGTGGATGCATGACATGTGAGCGCTGACTTGTATTTCAGTAACAGAGCTATATAAATACTTTAGCAATCATTATTAAAACCAGCGTTCTTCTCATGAATCTGTCAGTTCTTTCAGTGAAGGAAAAGAGAATACAGAGTAAAATGGACATGAAATATAGCTGTGTCTTTTCTGCAAAATTTGGTGAACATGTTTATTAATCTGAAAGTCTTGTTTATTGCTGTAATCTTCTAGGAAAAACTACTGAACTAAATATCTAGAGAAAGTAAAAAGCAGTGCTTCTCTTCGTGGTATTTAATGTGGTCCATCATAACAGCAGTGATAACATAATTATGCAATTATTGGTATATTTTCCCCTCTGGAGGCCTTATGTAGATGATTACCAGTGCACCTTTTAATGAAATTGCTACTATTTGATAAAATTACTGCCAAGACTTGAAGTAATTAGACTACACATTGCCAAAAGTCTTACATCTCCTTCCTCAGTTGAGCCTTTTCCAAATGGGCATTAATTCAGATTGCAAAACGATTCACTGTTCTCCAGTTTTCTCATTTCTCTTCATTAAAACTACCTTTTCACTGCATTTCAGCAAACACGCTTTCAAGCCCATGTTGCTTATTACAAAGAACATTCGTTCAAAATGGAAGTTGAAAGATACTGCACCTTTTAATGTAAACGTCAGCAAAGAGAAGTGAGAAGAAAAAAACATTAAAGTAGTAGACTGGATGAATGACAGCTGAATTTGAATACACTATGCATTAGTGCACTTTTTTCATTCCTTCTAATTATTCTTCATACTTACTTTATAATTTGTTTATTTATGTGTCTAACTGCTGATAAAACTAACTGTGGGAATGGCTGGTTAATAAGTAATTTTGGAAATTAGAGGGAAGGTGGCAATAATTCAGTAGGAGTAAGGATCAGTCTAACTATAAATCTCAAAACTGACAAGTGTTGTGGCAAACAGTTGCTCTTTTTATTGCAAATCCTACTTCTGTGCATATATATTTATCTGTCTTCTGTATTTTTCTTTGAATAAGAATTAGCCGGTAGTTGTTTTAAGCTTAGACCATTCTAGTTTTAAAAAAAAACAACAAGGTAAGTCAGTCATGCTTTGGGTTTGGTTTTGTTTGTTAGTACCTTGCCTGTAGATTCTTTGTGCGGTGTGAAGTTTAGGTGTAAGAGCACATAGTGCAACAACGTGCTGTCATAAGATGAATTAATTACTTAGAATAGGTTGTTGCTCATTGTGCTTCAAGATGACTGAACTGCTAGAATGACTGAACTGCTATAATGCATAATGTGCTCCTTCAAAAACACAAACCCAGAAGCCTCAAAAGGACAGAAAATGTCCCAAGCCATGAATTCCCAGAGAAAGAGGATTTTAAAAGGTATCATACCCAGATATGGAAAAAAGCATGGCATTTCATCCTGCTGTGGCCATTTAGTATGTGTGCTAAACTAGAATTATATTCAGCTACATGGCTGCCTTTGACAACTGTGTCTGTTACCTGTATTAGGAGAGCGAGGCATGCCAATCAGAAAAGGCAAGCTACTTGGTAGGCAGGAAGAGCGGCCTGTTTGCATGGCTGGAGTTTTCTCAACCTAGCAAGGGAAAACAAAGCAGCTGGGGGAAGAGGAAGGTGTGTCTCTGTCTCTGGAAGGTGCAGTTACTCCTCCCAGCCCTCTGCCATGAGGGAGTGTTGTGCCTGCAGGTACAGAGCAGCTCTCCCATGTGTGTTTTGGAGGTCATGTGCAGAATCTGCTCTGCTAAGCCCACTTCCGAAACAGGGAAACAAAGTACAATTAGCTACCTTGCTAACTGCTGTGACAAGACCCTCTGCAGGAGGACCTGCTGGCTTCCACCCACAATCAGGGATCAGTCCAGGTGCTCATGCTTGTCCTGCCTGAAGATCCTGTGAATGTCTCTGAGAGTGGGATGTGTGGGGGCTAAACAGCTATCTGGGTTTGCCTTCTTTCCACCTGCCTCTGATTCTGGCTGTTTCTGATTAACCACGTCTTGTTCAGACAGGAGCATAACCTCTCCTCAGGTGTATCTGGGTGTCTCTTAAGTTGCCTCAGCTGTTTTCTCTGCAAGGGATATGCACCAGGTGCCTTTCACTTGTCCTGTGGAGTACCCTCCCAGGACGTGAGGCATTTAGTGAGGCAAGTCCATGTGGGAGCAATCCCAGACTGTGGAGCTGAAAGCTTCCCATGGGGTGTCACTTCAAAGGAGGGTGCCTCACCGCCAGAGCCAAGGTCTAGCTGCCTCTGTGGTTCCCCACACTCATGCCTCCACAGATGATAAAGACAACCTTTGTTCCAGCCTCCTTCCACTTCCTCTCTTGGGTTTGCCATGGGTGGGAATCAGCTGGCTGGCTCCACACTTGCTCTTTGTGTTGCAGGATACTTGTTTCTCCTTTATGCTGCATGCAGATGGAATTGGTTTGGCTGCGCCTTTGAGTGCTGGGCTGATGAGCTCCTGCCTTCTGCCCTCCACAGTGCCCTTCCTCTGCACCCTTCCCATTCAGGGTGAAGGGTCTACAGCGGGGCAAGACTGGATGAGAAGACTGTGCTTGCCCACGTGCAGCTGAATAGATGTCAGATCCCCCACTAATCCTCTCCCCTGGTTTTCTGCTTAGTAATGTACAGCCTCTGAAGATCCAAAACTTCAGAGAAATTGCAAGTACAGGAGCTCTGCATTTATTCTTGGGAAACACACAGCATTGAAGAGTCTGTTGGTCAGCAGATACCACTGACTCTGTTAGATGGGTTAGAAACAAACCACTTAGTTCTTCTGCAGGGAAGCCTGATCAGTCTAGACCCTGTAATACATGTCTGGTGACAGTTATTTTTCAGTTTCCAAGGTGAATTTGGGCAGAGGAGCTGGTCAAAATTTCTATCAGCAAGGATTTGTGGCGTTCATACATGCTGAGAGTCTGTGACACTTACAGAGGACAGTCATATCTTTGGTCTTTTTTGGTTTCTGTCTTTGAGGCAGATACTAGCGTGAATGTTGGCGTGGATGGTTTCTTTTCTGAAGTAAGAGGTTGTACTTTTCCCCGACTGCTTAGCTGAAATGGGATCTGATGTAGCTTTCAGATCAAATCATTTAAAATTGACATTTGCCATTGCTTAACTTTTCATCTACCATAAGGGAGAATATCTGTTTAGTGAAGTGGAACAAAACAAGTAAGCATATGATAGCATGTCTCATTTGAAAAATCTGGGAGATTTTATACATCACAATACATTAAAGTTGTTTCAGTGTGATTAACGTGAGTTTTACACTTTATTTGTTTCCTTGGCAAATGAAACAGCAGGACAAAGAAAATATAATTGAAAAGGTCTTAAACTCATCTCCATCATAGCCAAGTGTCATAGTGGCTTTAACAAGTAAGAGACAGTTGGAAAGGCGATACTCTTAAATGAAACCAACTAATACTGTAAAGAAGACCAGGCAGGCCTCTGGCGAGGACTTCTGCACTCATGTGAAAGAGGCTTTTTTGTTTCTGCTTTTCTTTCAGGTCTACAGGAGACTTGTGTGTCTGACAACATGTTCATTTTTCCAGCAGTGCTGGGCATGCTGAAGGAGGATATTACCTCCCTGCAAGCCATGTTTTGCTGATATCCCTGGACCATTGCATCTACAACAGTGCCACTACTTTAACTGATAAAGCATATCTCTTGTTTCTACTCTCTCATGTTGTTGTAGATGGGAAACTGAAAAATGCGGTGAGTGAGGTCTGTGTGAAAGCCCTTGACATGAACCTAGTGCTCAGAATGGACAGATACTGGAAGCAGTCTCTCTAATTTTATCCAGTTGCCACAGTCTTACATGAAAATTGTGGACATTTTGTCCTTTGAAGTTTAGTTCCTTGGTGCATTTGTCATAGTAAAATGGTAACTGGTTTAGAAATCATGGTCAGGATCAGATCATGGTCAGGTCATTGTTTTCCCTGTACTGTGTTTGTACAGCTTACACGGGGACTGCTGGTGACTATGAAAGATATAGACAACCACAAGGGGAGGAGGCAGAAGCTCAGAAGAGCCTACCATGCCCTTACAGTGCATCCCAGCCATGGGAGAGGCAAGGAGAGGGATTTACTCTTGCTAGGTAGCAATGAACCTGCTGGCAGGTCACTACCAGTCCCTTGAGCTTGCAGAAAGGCTGGTACTGGATGGGAGTGGTGCTGGTGGCTGTACGGTGGAACTGTGCTGCACCCCTCTCTTGGGAGGTGTTTGAGAAAAGAGCATGGGATAAGGCACAGTTTTGTTTTGTTTTGGTTTGTTTGTCTGAAAGCAATCTGTTGTGTTATGGAGCTGCCACAAAATTCTTGTTCCTCTAAATGTTTAGATAAGAGTTGAAAGAGGAAACAGCCACAGAGGGACTAACCTGTTGGCCTAAGGTTGCACAGGAAATTTGTGGCAGAGCTGAGAATAAAATTCACAGTGCTTGACTCTTCATCTTCTTCCATGGCAGTCCCACATCCTTTGTTTGCTTGGCAGCTGGTGAAGGTTTCCAGTTGCTTGTGAGTGTGATGTAGACTTGCACCTGATGTGTTTTTCCGTGCTAGAGCAGTGTTGTGGCTGAGGCTGAAAAGCTCCAGCATAAACCATTTTTTTTCCCCAGGATGGTGCACTCCTTAGCCAAAGCTTTTTTTGTTTGCACATCCCTTAATTGTTACAGGAACATTCTGCTGTCCTTAATCATATCCCTGCAATTTGACCTGCATTTCCTATCAGTATTATCCGGAGCTGTTTCATTTTTAATTCCTCTAGCCTGGTTTTCCAGATGTTCCTTCGGCATGCAGAAGTCACAACTACTGTACTCCCCCTCTTTCCTCCCTCTCCATTTTTAGGGCTTAGGAAGCTGCTTGTAATATATTCATATATTCTGCTTCTTTTTTCAGTTACACAGCCTTGTTCACAAGTGATCCCAGCATTGTAGTTTTAAACTCAGTTTTACGATCTTATGAGGAGTAGCTAGGGTAGTGGAAGTGACTCTTTTCAGCTGTGGGAATCCACAATGGGTCTGGGGCTGTCCAACTCTGACCTTTGCCATTTATGGGGATTTTTTTTGCATTGTTAAATAACTACCTGCTTGTTGCCCTTGGGGACAACTCTAGAAGGTCATCCAGAACCCTGGTGTGGTACTCTGGCTATGCAGTCTATGGAGAGTGTTGGATGTTTCACAATGGAATTCACAGCGTGTGACCAACAGTGGGATCATCTGCTCCCCCTAGCCTGCAGGAAGCATGAGGGCAGAGAATGGGTTTCCTCTCTTCCCCTTGTCCTATGAGGTCCATGTGTTCAGGTGAGCTTCACTAAGGTGAGGATACACAGCCGAATATTGAAGTAGTGGCCCACCTCCTTTTCCAAGGTGTAAGGAGGTGGAGAGGGGATAGGGGCATGCCACGTGTGGGTCAGATGACAGAGTAAGGATGCACAGCCACAGCTGGAAATCTTCAGTGGAGACGTAACGATGGGTTCCTCCATACTATTGTTGCTCAGAGAGTTTATAGTCCTGCTGGTGACTGGTAAAGTTGTGGTCTTGCCTGTGGTGAACCTGTAGCCCTGGGAGGAGACAGCAGACACTGTCTCCTGTGGGGTTTGGCACTTGGAGATCTCTTACCATCCCTGGTGTATATCCTGCCAGCACAGCTGATTGCCATATTATTAGTGTTAGTGCCATGGTTATGGTTGTATGCTTATGATTGGTTTTACTGGAGTGCGCAAGAGCAACAGAGGAGCCCCATCAGTGCCTCAGGTGCAGTACAAATGGAGCAGTCTTGGATGTGAGGCATTAGCAGTCTGAGGAAAGATCAAGACAAAGCAGATGGACACATGCTGTACGGATTAGTCCAATGGATTACAAGTTGTTGGTTAAATACTCAGATTTCAGATACTTAATTATTCCTCCAAAAAGAAGATAGAAAGTCATTCCCATCTTTATAAGCACTGTTTTAATTATTCTTTTTTAAAGACAGGCAATATTTAGGTGCATAATGTCAAGTACATCTAGTGGTCCATACATTTTCAATGTGTTGTCTTTACCATACTTTTCTTGAAGATACATTATTTTCAGAAGTCAACAAAAAACATTGTGGGAATCGTTTGCATGAGACATTAATTCAAGTTGCAAATTGTTTTGCTGTGAATTTCTGGGCTGTGTAAAAGCAAGATTGTCTTGAAATAAGAGGGATGGTTTCAGCTGGAGTATTGTGGCTTTTGCTGTGGAGTGCCACAGTTGTTGCCGTTCCACTTTCAGCAAGCCCTGTCCGGTAGCTCGGCAGGCCTGGAGTCATCCACGCCCCAGGGCCATCGAGCACAGACACCAATATGGGGATG
>JAVSBS010001199.1:15945-40338 GCA_033124195.1 Coracias cyanogaster
GCTGAGTCCAGGCCACCACCACCATTTCCACTAGTGCTGGTGAAGGAGGGCTGCCCCACGGTGTGCTGAGGGGACACGTTGGTGTTTGCACCATGGCAGGAGCTGTGTGACCTGCCTGGTGCCATGCTCCTCAGTGGTGGGGCAGGAGATGGACAATGGGGGCAGTCCCAGTCCAGCCACATGCACACCCCCCCTGGCAGGGCCCAGACTGAGATCTTGCTGGCTTCAGTCAGGGGGTGATGCCTGATCTTCTCCTTTCCTAACCTTCTCTGACTCATCTGAGTACCTAATGCCAGAGTGGGTATACTACATTGGACTTTTGATATTTTATGCAGCTCATGTCATTTGTCACTTGAAACACCCTATGATCTGTGGGAAGCAGCAGAGGAGTCTTCCAAAGACATCCCCGTTGAAGGACCTGCATAGTCTTTCATGAGACCTTCTCAGAGGTCTTTGCCTTTAGCCTTCCCATGTACCAAAAGTTGCTGGCTCTCATGTAAGGAGCTTTCAAATCAGAGGTCTCCTTGCCTCTGCCCTGCTGTCAGGCACCTCTGTGTCCAGGGCAAAGACAGCTCTTCTACCTGCTAAGCCACTGCTGGTTGGGACCTGCAATTCTCAGACCTTGGACATTCACTCTCCTTATTTGAGCTGCTGTATCACAGCTCAGGCTCACACCTGCACTTTGAGGAAGCAGATTTGAAATTAAAAGTGGGTTTTTTCTGCCTTTTTCTGGCAAGTATTATTTCTGAGACGGTTGTTTATGCATTTAGTCATGGAAGCTTACACGCAGGATTCATGGACCTCATGTGGAACATTTCTGGTGGTGCTGGGAAAATGACTGCCTTTTGGGTTTAGCACTGATAAGTTTTAATCTGAGGGAGATGGGGAGCAAATGAGGGCTCCGTCCAAAACCCAGACCAAAACCAATCTAATTAGACTCTGCAGGTGGTCTGACCATCCTTCACTTCCTACTCTCTGGTGGATTTGTCAGAAGGAGGAGCAGTTGCCTGACCTGGTCTTAATCCAGTATATACCTTAAGAACAACTAAAGCTGTGAGATGAGTGAATTAAGTCTGGAGTATATAACCTCATCCTAACTAATTATCCAATTGTTTTGCTTGAACGTCTGTTGTTATTTGTGTGGGCAGGGAAATTCAGCCTCTGAACGGAGCCTCAGTGTGTTTTTGAATGCAAGTAGTATTTTCAGCGGCATGACTCTGCTATTACATATGGATGCCTGCATTTTCAGCTATGAACTCCATTCTGTAGGTTCACTAAGACTTTCACGTCAGAAGTACCATAACACAGCAATCCCTTGCTTGATTTATCTTAACAATGGAGGCAGAGAAGCCTGAATGTGCATCTTTCTCCAAGTACGTAGTGTAAGTTGGGAAGTAGTTGGGAATTGTGAGCTGAAGCTGCTAATTTTGCATAGCTTTATTTTCTGAGAACTTTAAAATAGTGTTATGTCATGTTCAGTGAAAAAGAAGCTAAGGGGTCATTTAGAGCAGCTTTCGTGACTGGGAGATTATGCCTCAGTGAAAATAGTGTGGTAGTGTTGGGATGGAAGCTTGAGCAATATTCTGTGTGAAATTTTTTTGGATGTAAGAAATTATGAATTATCACTTCAACTAAAGCAAGTACGGAAAGCATGTACTAATGCCTTCATTAAACTGGACACTTCTAAAAGTGTGAGTGGAGCTTCTGAATACATGAGAGAGCAGTTTAAAAAGATAACTATTGAGCAAGGAAACTTTAGTTCTTGGCAACATACTGAGTAAATGACAAAGAATGATTAAAAGTGCTGCCATGTAGAATCAGACTCATATGTTCTTGAATTTATTTTTTAAATAGCTTGGGTCTGTTCCCATTCAAAAGCCAAACCATTGCAGAAACTGGTGCATGTGAAACTACTTTCAAATGTTTCTTTAAAGGCTAGTTATCATCTCCAATGGTTGTTTGCTCTTGTGTGCTGAAGATCTTACAAGCCAAAAGGTGCCTGTAGAAGTGCACAGTGCTGTTGCAGCTAAGTATTTTAAAGAAATAACTCCCAAAATATTAACTGCACATATACAACTATAACAATTTTGCTGAAGAAAAATAGAGTGTTGTATTGACAGACATTGTATTTTGTGCTTTTTTTTTTCCAGTTGGTTCACTGCCCCATGAAGAATCTTCACTGGTTGTGAATAAAGGGGAGGAATTAAGGCTGAGGTGCAACGAGGATGGACCTGTGACTTGGAATTTCCAGAACTCAGACCCATCAGCAAAAGCAAGGAGTTCCAATGAGAAAGAGTGGTACACCAAAAATGCAACAGTCAGAGACACAGGCAGATACACATGCAAAAGCAAAGGGAGTATTGTCACCTCTTTTTATGTTTTTGTTAAAGGTAAAAATATTAATGAAGACATTATTTTTGCTTCCCCTCCCCTTTCCCACTCCCAAAATAATAGGACAGTAAATGTTGGAGGAGGGAATGAATTTGAGGTACAGAGGGAGAACACAATCTGATAGAAGAAATCTTCTCTGTCTAGTAGAAGGAAAATTCACTTTCAGCTTTGCTTGCAGTGGCCTTTGTCACCAGAGCAAAGTTCTGGATGATTTTCTCTTTACATTATTTTTGTTTTGTGATGAAGTATACCTGAGCTCTCTTTCTAGAAGCTAGCCCAGTGACCTGAATCTGTTGTATGAATCAGTTGTACTGTAAGGAAGAAAGCAGTATGTAGAAATGTCTTTTCAATTCCATGCTATCCATCAGTATAGAGTCATGCAAGGTTTGGCCCCAAGCTCTTGATTTATTGGGGCATTTAGCTAAAGGATTTGTTTTTTTGAGGCTGCGCTCTCAGGCTTAAGCCAGCAGGCAGCAATGATTCCTCTGCCTCCAGCCCCTCATCTACCTTGTGACTTACCAGAAATGTCTCAGATGGGAAAAAAATGCCTCTGCTCTGACACATTTTCACAATCCTTGATCATCCTTCTTTTTGTGTAGTATTTTCTCTAGATTTATTATCTTTTGTTGGCTCCTGAACTGTGGCTTCATCAGCTGCCCTCAAGCTGACAGTTCACCATACCTGGCATTTCCTTTTCCTTTCCAAGGAAGACAGTTATTTTGCTTTTTCTTCACATAGTTCTGGTGGTCTTTCTTCCTTGTTGATGGAATAAAGTCCTACAGCATGCATTTTCTTGGAGACAGCGTTCCTTGACCAGCAGGGATTGTCTCAAAGTGCAGGCTCTCATCCCTACCAATCTTTTGAGAATTACCATAAGGTTGTTCTTCGAGACAGGGAGACACCAGAACAGAACAGTGAAGAGTAATTTCCAAAGGGTAGATATCTGACATAGTGGCCACACAATGTAACGAGTGCTCCTTTAACGGCTCCTGAGTTGTTCAAATAGCCATACAGTTACCATGGATGAGTTTCCTTGACCTTCTTGATTCTCTGAGACTATAACTGAAGGAAATCTGGCATACATTTTACCTGTATGTGACAAACAATGTTGTCTTTATCTACCATAACTATTTTCCTGAAGGTCATGGTAACTATCCCAGACAGCAGTGATCATAGAGTGGTTTGTGCTTTCCATTACTTGAGTGACTCCTTCACCTCAGGATAGCAGACAACCCATGCACTGAGCATGATTACCAAAGCGTCACAGAAGTTGTGAGGCCCTCATGCAACATGTTGTTAATTTCATTGTCTTACTTGTGTGAAAAATGTGCTAGTTTCACTTTGACAAGTTCTTAGCAATAAATTAGGTATGTTTGTGAGGTTGGCCATCACTTTGCAATAGACTGTGGCTTAATGACATCTTACATCACCTTGAAGATGTTACCATGAGCTCAGCTGCTTGTGGGGTTGCCACAAGCACCCCGTATGCTTTCTGCTTGTAAAGCTGGGAATGAAGAGAGAACAGGACCAAGAACCTCGATCCTGTGCAGTCCCAAGTGGCACATAAAAAGGTGGCAGCTGTTTATGTCTTAATGTCCATTTGGATCTACTAAAACCAAATTTTCCATGCTTCTGTGGCCAAGGATGACACAGCGTTGGCAGCCTGTAGACACTCCTCTTCCACCTTTCTGCTTTCGCAGAAAGTGCCTGTGTTGTGTCTATAGAAGCAGCTTGTGTCCCTATCCAGTAATTTTAGTGAAGATCAAGCTAGTTCAGACATCTACATAAGAGAAAAAAATGTCTTGATTTTGAGCTGAAGTCTTTTCCATTGCAAGCAATAATAAGCATCTTGTGCTAGAAACCTGAGGCATGCCCAGAAAGCAAGTGCTACCCAAGATGTACCTGGGATGGAAAGCTGTGAAGGGAAGAACATGACCATGAGCAGCTTTGTTTGTGCCTGGATTCCCTACACCAAATCCTTTTGTGTCTTCTCACCATGATGTCTCCCTTCCAGACGGGGATGGAAGATGGGAGGGGAGCACCTCAGCAATTCTGCTTACCCCAGCCAAGGCCTTATCTGCAGTTTCGGCTGTTACTGAAACATGTGTTTGTTTTTTTCTTGTATTTTCAAAAATGCCTGGTTTTTTTTCCCTGGGGAGCTATAATTTCTGCATAGTGATGATATCTTGACTCTGTCTGTATTGGAGAAAAAGTGGACTGAAAGGAAACCAATCAGTTAACTCTCTGTCAGCAGGGACATTTAGATGAGCTCTTGTAGCCCATGCTCCTCCAGCTCAGGAGTGACAGCAATTCGTAGCATTTCTCTTAAATGACTCCATGTACAAAATGTCACACTTCAGTTAGTAGTCTCCATCCTCTAGTTCTAGACTAATACTTCACAGCTTTTAGTCTGGGGGAGCTTCTTGGGTGGCAGTATCAAATGAGATTAAAACTACACCCTCGCTCTAAGCTAGAAGCTAGCCAGTAATTTCTCTGTTCAGTGATAAGCACTCTTCGACTTATCATTTCCTAATTGCTTACATAAATGTCTCATGCTTCAGTTTCAACCTAGTACTTCTTGTCTTAAATGCACATTGTCCATCATCTTGACTAAGTTATCTCAGTCTTCCCTGTTAGGTCATGGTTTGTTATCTCTCATCATTCAAATCCTACACAGCCAGTTTGCAAAAAAGAAAGAAAACTTTTCTCTCTGTTTCTACATTTCTAATGCATGCTACACTGTAGGGAGGGCAGATGGGAGGTGAAATGAGCTTTTAGAGAGTATTAACCTGGTCACATTCTTAGCATTTCAAGGTCACCTATCATGGGCTTCAACTTTGGATGTAAAAGTGTTTAAAGTACCATATGTTTGTGTGCCTTGGTTGGCTGAGATTAAATGCTTTAGAAAAGTTAGCTTTTGAAAGATTACATGATGATTTTTCAATCAGATACGCTGTTTGTGTGCCCAGTTTTTTCTAAGGAGGCTAAAAATAACCCCTGCTTTCAGGGAGGGGAGAGAGAGAGAGAAGTTGTTTGGTGCTTCCTCTGGTAGCAATGTGTGTTCATTTAGATTATGTATTTTACAGAAGTGAAACCGTAATACAGGTGCTTTTCAACTTCCATTTGCTCATAAATTTCTTCAAAATCCTGTGAGCGTGAAACCTTAGAGCCTTTTCACTAGCTAAAAGCAAATTCCTTTTAATGGTCTGTGAAAATCTGTTTACTGGTTTTGGGGGTGAAGGTTTTGGAGCTAAAGAAGTCAAAACCCCCCACCTCTGTTTCCAAATAATAAAGCAATAAGATTATTTTTAGTGCACATGATTCTTTACTGTGTCTACTATTGAATGCTACTGCACATCTCCTGTTGTGCTGCTCTTTTAGGACAAAATGTAATGTCCCCTGGTAAACATGAATTGGGTAATACTTGGTTTTATTGGCTGAATGTAAAACTATCTTTGTTGTAAGTGCCCAGTTGCAGAGCTGGGGTCATCAGAAGTTCCCTGTGCAATGAATGTCAGCTTCTCTGACAGGTCTTTGTGTTTCTTCACAGATCCAAATGTGCTCTTCCTTGTTGATTCTCTGATCTATGGAAAAGAAGACAGTGACATCTTGCTAGTGTGCCCTCTAACAGATCCAGACGTTTCAAATTTCACGCTGAGAAAATGTGACGGCAAACGTCTCCCCAGAAATATGACATTCGTTCCCAATCCCCAGAAAGGCATCATTATAAAGAATGTACAGAGGTCATTTAAGGGCTGCTACCAGTGCTTGGCCAAGCACAACGGAGTTGAGAAAATATCGGAGCACATTTTCCTGAATGTGAGGCCAGGTAATACAGGATTTTTGCCTTCTTGTAGAGCACCTGATTTTATCTTTCACCTCCCAGGAGCTGATGGGATGTGTTATGAATACTTCACTTTGTGTCCTGAGCTTGTCTTGGAGAGGCTGGAGGTGGTGGCCTCCTCTGGAGGCTTTCGAAATTTTCTCTTACTCAAAGCCGGAGGTGCTTCTGCACCAGGGGATTGCTCTGTGGACTGCCTGTGGCTGCTGCAGTCTGTCCAAAGGAGTGTGATGGGCCTAGAAAGTTTGTTTTGGACAACTTGTGTTGGCACACAGGTTGATCTAATGATGCTTTGCTTGTGGCTGGACTGAGCAGGTTTGGCCATGATCACATTTATTTTCTGTTCCTGGTGGTTTCTAGGTGTTTTCTCTACCATTCTAAGAAATGTGGGTTGTGCTGTTAAATATTGAGGACAAACCAGCGCCCAGAGGTTTGAACAGGTTTGTGCAGGCAAGGTGGAGATTTGGGTGCCTGACTCACATGTCTGTTGCTCACAAGTGACAGCAGGAGGAAAAAATTGATGGCATTGAGGAAAAGCAGTTCAATGGAGAGGCAGAGCTTGGAGGAGCAGAGAGACCTTATTTGACCCCATGAGTGAGGATAGTCACAACAGCAACCATGTGCCCAGAGCATGATGAAGAGTGTGTTGTGGCTGAGCTGCCAGATGAACCACTTAGCTCTGCAAACCTGTTGATGACACCCTACCTTTGACCTTCACCCACCCTTGTGCCCTAGGGTTGAGTGGTTAAGTGAGTTTTGGAGGGAGGAGAAGCCCAAGGCCTGGCTGTGTGGTACATGACAGGCTGGTTTTGTCCGGGCAGTTTGGAGCCTACAGTTACCCCATATGTCATTAATCTGCTTTATAAATACCCGGGAGAGAAGCGGAGGGAGCAGTTCCGCAAG
Organism: Coracias cyanogaster; assembly: GCA_033124195.1. NCBI lineage: Eukaryota > Metazoa > Chordata > Aves > Coraciiformes > Coraciidae > Coracias > Coracias cyanogaster. The sequence goes on from JAVSBS010001199.1 coordinate 23,081, forward strand.
CCAGGCTGGCTCTGCATTTCCTCAGAGGCAAGTGAATGAGTTTGTTCTCCAGGTAGCTCTGGAGCTCTTTGCATGAAGTAAGCCCTTGCTGCAGCTGAGAACATGTCTCCACTAAGGTGCACAGGTTGCAGCGAGGCGTGGGGAGGGAGCGCAGCCCCTGTTGGTGCCCACAGGTAGGTTGTGCACCAGGAGATTCTGTTGCCTGCAGGGGCATTTGTGTTCATTCAACTGAGGTGTTCCGTTGGGTTTTTGTTGTTGGAAGGAGAGCATCAGGGGCTGCCTTGGTTGTCTTTGTGCTTTCAGAAGCATCCAGCTGTCAGTGATGCCATCGAGCAGTGCTGCCGAGGCTGCTGCTGGAGGAGGGGGTGCAGGGCTCGGGCCAGGGGGGTGCTGTGCCTCCCCCCCACTGCCTGTTTTGTGCCAGGTGTTAGGAGCTGAGTCCAGGCCACCACCACCATTTCCACTAGTGCTGGTGAAGGAGGGCTGCCCCACGGTGTGCTGAGGGGACACATTGGTGTTTGCTCCATGGCAGAGACTGTGTGACCTGCTCAGGGCTGTGTGACCTGCCTGGTGCCGTGCTCCTCAGTGGTGGGGCAGGGTGTGTGCAGCAGAAGCCATCTCAAATGTGCAGTTTGCTGTGGCAAATTGAAGAAGCCTTTTTCCTGGTGATTTGGAAATTCTGATATAGTGACTTTTATTTAATGTTAAATTTCAATTAATGAGAAGAGAACAAAAGTTTAATCAGCACAGGCATCTCTGGCATTCTCCTTTGACGACTAAACTCAAGTCCAGACTTGCTGTCTCTCTTGTTTGTTCTGTAACAAGTTTTTTTCCAACTTTTTTCAGTGGTGGCCAAAGAGAGAAAGCAGTTGACTGACATCACTGACATTTCTCTGACATGAGAGAGTGCAAGTTTTAGTATTGGACTATTCCATTTTTTTACGGTATAAAAGTCTGTACTTTCTTGATACAGCAGTGACTTCAGATGGGAGGGTGCGGACCTGATGCCCGTCACTGGTGGTGGGCAGCTATATGTGGTCGGTGGGACTTGGGTGCTTTGCTTAAAATGCCCATCTGGGGGGAAGCGTGCAGTAAGTGGTAGCATCTGCTGAAGGCCATCAGCAGCAAAGCAGCATTGTCATCGTCACTTTTATAATTACTGTGCTGTAGTATTCAGTAGTTACTGATTCACCAGGTAAAGCTCCTACTTTATCCTTGGCTAAAGATTTAAGTGCATTGGAGACCCTTCAGTGGGCAATGTTTTTGTAATCATAACTGTGACACTCAGACCCCCAGGCCTGAGATTTTCATGCAGAAAGACAGAAGAGTCATCCATGAAGCAGGGAGCTGTTCAGGCATACTCAGACATACACCAACCCTGCTACGATAGCACAGGGAGTGTTTATGTCTAAATCAAAACACTGAGAGGCTTTATGGCCTTACAGCTTTTTTTCAGTTGTCCATAGACATTTCTGGCGGATGAGAACACAGCACGCCTTCTGCACTGGCTTCCTCCAGTCTCTTGGGTACTGCTAAATGCCAGGGGAGATCTTTATGTGAGCTTTATATCTGAAGAGAGCAAACATGTTTCTTTGTTCTCTTCTGTAGCCACTTACAGCAGCATGAGGAAAACATTATTGTTAATGTATGAATGTGGCTGAAAAGCATGGTGTTTTCCTAAGTTTCATATAATTCACCTAAGACAACTACAAAGCCTGTGTTAGAAGCAGGAAGAGTCTGGAAGACCTTATCTGATATAAGTTGCATTCACAGTTTGAAAGTGAGTCTTCCTGCATAAAAGCCCTACTGGGAAGTTCACTGGAGGCTCATAAATGTGGAAAATTTGAAGAAAGGATGAAGAGAGCAGAAAAATGAACCATAGAGGGAACAGAGGAAGAGCTGAAGAGCTTTGTGGGGATAAGAGACATAGTCCTCAGGTATACTTCACTGTTGACAAAAGAGACTCCAAAACACACCAGGGGTACAGCTAGCCCACAGCTGCTTGTAACCACCTACCTCTTGGGTGACAAACATGTCCACAGTCTTGGCACCAGCCACCTCTGTGAACCATCACCACGAGCAGAAATTGTGATGCTTTCAGGGGCAGATGTGCTGAAGTCCTTGATCTGTACCTGTCCTTCCTAGGCTGTCCACCAGGGGCTTTTCAGGGACCTGTCAGACAGTACTTCATGTCCACTGTAGTATTTTGTAATTAAAAGTTGCAGTTAATGTTAGGCTTTGGTTCTTCAATGACTGATCCTCACTATGTTTTCAATCCAGAGTGCAACTTTTTAATTCTTGTCATGGAATTAATTGTCTCATTGATGGTTCAACATTATTCAAGTTTTTTTCATGCAAGTTGCTACAGTCTAACAAGTGTAATTTGAACGGAAATTAAAGCAGAAATATGATTGTGGTAAAGGAACAACTGCGTAATATATTAAAGAAATTCGAATTCCTCTTGGAGGCCTGAGATTTTATTGGAAAGTTAATGACTGTTATTTTTATCCCCTCTAGAAGCTCTAAAGCTAATGAAAAGTAACGCACATCTAAATTGTTTTCCAGTGCACAAAGCTCTTCCTGTCATCACCTTATCCAAAAGCTATGAGCTTCTCAAAGTAGGAGAAAAATTTGAAGTTACATGCATAATCACAGATGTGGATAGCAGTGTACAAGCTAGTTGGATTTCTCACAAAAATGGGGTGAGTTCCTTTAATTGTATCATGTATGCCTTGGCACAATACACAAACATTCTGTAGACATTCATGGGCTTGTCTTTACCTAATGCTATGTTGGTTTGGATTTGTTGCATTTTCAAAGGTCCCACATCCCCCACACTGGTGAAGGGCGAGCAACAACTGTCCCATGCCCATGTGGATGGCTGGGAGGAAAAGCATCCACATAGGCTTCTCTTCTCAAAAACAAATTAAAGTTGGGCTGTTCAATGTGAAGTTTAGGTGACCTCTGTTGGGCTGCCTAAATACGGAAGCATGGAGTGCCTACACATCACATTGCAATCAATGGAAGCTGCAAATATCAACACATGGACTACAAATTACATATTCTAGTCGTTATCATTAACAGTAAAATACCTGCTAATTAGCATGGGATTGTGTGTGACAGGAATAGTAGTAAGCATTTGCAAGAATGATTAATTCATTTAAATTACATGGTGTGCCTCACTAACTGGGAAGGTTCTGAAAAATGAACCATTGAACTGGCTTCTGTGTGTAGTGATAGATGAAATTACTGCCCGGCATCACCAGATTAAATTATTGGCAGGGTAGGTGCTCTAGGAGAGTTCGTTACCAGCAACAGAGCTATTCTGCAGAGGAGGGGCAGAGAGATCCCCTCCTCTGGTCAGCATGCTGCCATCTCTGCCTTTAAAACAAGCAGCAGATACTGGATTGTTTTTAAAGGACCCTTCTTGGTCTTCTGGGTATATCCTGAAATTTAAATTAATTAAAAGCCCTTGTGAAGACCTTTTAGTAACTCCTGCCAAATACACTCCCATGCTAATTTGCCTTTCTTTTACTGCTAATGGTAGTGACCAGAATACGTAATTTGCAGTCCACATGTGTATGGAAAAAAAGGGCTTATGTGATGCTGTGATGTTTGGATAAATCACATCTCCTCAAGCAGATAGAAAACGGGAGGCCCGTTCCCTGGGGCTGGGCATGCTGTGCTTAGCTAATCTGCCAGCTTTGACAGAGCTGTTCTCACTAAGTGCTTGCTGCTCCAGAAACCCCACCTCACAGCTCCAGAGGCTGAGTAGGTCTAAATGACATGAAGGCAGCATGGGACATGCAGATGGGGCTTTTGGTCGTGTGCCAAGGTCAACTGCAAATCCTTAATCTGAGAACTTCATTTCTTCTTTTGTTTCCCTCCCTTTTTCTGTTACAGTGTGATGAAATTGGGGCTTTCCCTTAAGTACTGTGCTTTATCACTTTTCATTCTGTGTGTAAAAGCCACAAGGAAAATATTTTTGACCAAATAAGCTTGACCTTTCTGTCCTTTCTGGTAAATAGGACAGTATGCTCTCTTCTAAATATTGACTATCAAATTAAATTTTGCACCAAAACAGAATACATAAAATTCATGTTTAAACAGATGCAGAATTAGGTTTTGTCCTGAATAGATGAGAGAAAAAAAAAAGAACAAAACAAAGACTTTTTCCTTGTATAACTGAAGTTGCCACCACTTCTGAAAATTAGGATACCTGTTATAAGCAAACACAACTATAAAGAACAAACTTCTACTTTATCTAGATGGTCTTGGAACTTCAAAGAATTGGAATCAGTCTACTAGAAAATCATAACAAATTCAAGTCTGCATTTGGATTAATCAATGTAAATTTGTTAGTCTTTCCAACCACACCAAGCATTTTCACAGGAACTGACATCAACACCTCAAAGCATTTATTTTTTCTATGCATATGTAGGCACAGAGTCATGATATACTTAATGCTTTGAAAAGAGAATGAAGTTTGTGATTGCCTTTAAGATTAATAAATCTAGATTGCTATGGACCAAGAATCGGGGTGGGTACCCAAGGAAGGATGCCATGTAAAGCCTGCTGCCAGCACGTCTCTCTGCAGTATATCTGCAGTCAGGAGATACCACAGACTCTGGGCATAGAGCAGTCCAGTTTAAAATGAAGCTCCAGCACCTTAAATTCTCTCTTGTCATTCAGTGGGAAGCAACGGTTAAAGAGTTCAGCAATTTTTAGGCACCACTTGAAGGGTGAACCATGCTTTAGAGTTGCAGTGATTTTTTTACAATATCTGCGGCTTCTGAGCATTAGGGAAGTCAAGACCCAGTGATCATTTTGCATCAGGCCCTACAGCTATAAGTGTTGTTAGTGCAAATAAAACCTTCTGCTGGTTCCTCAGCTTCATCAGCATTAGAAATTTAGCCAGAGTAAGAGGAGGGGATAGGACTTAGGAGAGGACATTATCTCCCAAAGACATCTGATCATACTTTTGTTTTGCATGGAGAGATTCTAGTGACAGGTTTGTCATGCTGGCTTATTATTCCGGTTTAAAGTTATGAATATTAATATAGCAAAGTTATAATTACTTCTATTTTTAATTTATCTAGGAAAGATGCTGCATACACAGTGTTTTAGATGTTAATTGTTTTTTACCAACAGATTGTTACAAGCAAAAGCAGAAATTTGGGTGATTATGGATATGAAATGAAATTAACATTGAACATCCGTTCAGTGGGAGTTAATGATTCTGGAGAATTCACATGCCAAGCAGAAAACTCTTTTGGAAAAACCAATGCCACAGTAACCTTGAAAGCACTAGGTAAATAGTTCTTGTGGAAATCTTAACATTTCTAAGAATGGGAGATGGAAAGTGAGAGAACGGGGTAGCCTTCCCTTCCATTGCTCTCATTTCCCCAAAACCTCTATGAGTGAAGCTGCTTTATTAAAAGGTTACTGCTAACTGGTACCATATGGGGTGGCTCAGGAAGTGTTGTGGTGTGTATGACTGCTTTAATTTCTATAACCCTTTGCATGTTATTGGAATGTGATATTAGAACAGTGTTGCTGTCTCTCTGGTTTGTCTCATTCTTCCTGGTTTAATTTTGTTTTACAAAAGCAAGTAATTTACCTTTGCCTGGTACTGTCCCTATGCTTAATTAATTTGGCAGCACGTGCACAAAGCATAGCTTTAATACCTGCCTTCCAAGCACAGGAAATTTCACGGACACTGATGTGTCAATGTTTTTTATGTAGTAGTTATATAAGTACTTCTATTTAAAATAATGCCTTGAGGAACATTGCAGTGTGCATAGACAGCATGAAATTATTCTGGAGCTCACTCCTGTGGTAAACCCACTATCCATCACTTCCACAAGTTTTAGATCGTGTCCCTTAACAGTGAGTGAACTCCCTCCCTCTTCTTATTTAATAACGGACTCTAAATGTTAACCTATATTCTGTATATTGACTTGGGTGACACACAGTCACTTTTGAATTTTAAAGCAGCTGAAACCTGCTAATTTAATAAATTAAGGACAGTTAAGGACATGTTGGTGTAGTTAACAAGATAATTCTGGAGAAGTCTACATAGTTGGCTGCAGCCATTTGAGTTCCTTACTGAGGGGACTGAAGGGGATGTAGCCTTCAATCCTTTTTTCTTTTAAAATATGTTTTTCTGTTGCACAGATACTCCTGCAACATTGCTTCTTTTGCTTTCCCTGGTAACTTAAAGAAAACAGAAGTGTTTGACCTGTGATGGTCAGATCTTAAGCAGAGCCGCAGAGGTTTGAGTGCCCTTAATCTTGCTCTGCCGTTCGAGGGGGTAGGGCTCATAATGATAGAGGTGTTTTCCTCATTTTTTTGTAGGAAAGACTAAATTCATATGTAAAAGAGTGAAACAGTGTGAAGTGTGGAAAAAAATCTTTGCCCAGGGGGAACAATATGAAAACTTTTATTATAAGAGGGCAGAAGTTCTTAACTACAGAAATTCTTAAGACTACTACGTATGCAAATGCGGCTTTAAAAAGATTGACTTTGGAAAGTCTGGGGACTAAAATAAAGCATGGCATTATAAAAAGTAGGAAATAAGTTGGTATTTAGTAAAATGCAAGGTTTATATTTAATAAAAAATGCCAGATAAAATAGAATCCTCTGGTTTTGAGATACTTTTCTCTCCCCACTCTCTCAAATTTGCCTTAAAGTAAAATAAACTCTGTCTCCTCGATACCTTTCACCATTCATTGTCAAGCTGACTATATTTATCTGAACTGTGCCAGCTCCCAGCGTCCTGAGAGGTGGTATATGTCATGTACAGGAGAGATCCCGGGATTGTATCAGATCCTAAATTGCTGTACCTTTAACATTACCCAAAAAGTTTACAAGAAATAATGGGTATTTTTGGTAATTTTCCTAATTCTATTCTTTACGATTGATTTATGTAACTGTAAACAGTTTCTAGAAGTCTGTTTCAGGGACTGATAGCACAATCATAAAAAATTATTTGCAGGCTTTTGGGTCTGATTTTGAATCTAGGTTGCACAGAAATCTATATTTATACAGAAAGTAGAAAAAAGCTCTGTAAAGGAACTAAAAATCTTTGGTTTCCAGATGTAAAACCTTTAAGGCTCTCCATCATTAGAAATCAGAAAAAGGTTTTCTAATGATGGAAAGCATTTTAAAGCATACTTGCCTGCTGTGAGTTTATTTCATCCTTTCTTATCCAAAGCATCTGTCAAGTACTCTGGCAGCTCCATATGCTTTCACCAAGCACCCCTGGCTCTGGTTTTCCCAAGATCAGGTGCCCAGCTGGCCACAGCAGTTTGATTACTAGAAAGTGGGAAGAAGCAGGGATCTGAGATTGGCTTTTGGTCTAAATTCAAGCTCTCTCAGTAAATGTGTTTCCTTGTAATTGCAAGCTGCCTGTCAAACTACTAATTCCCATATGGATTTGTGTAAAAGAACTGAAAAAATTGTCTTTTCAAAGTGAATAATCCTGAAGCTGATGAGTTTATTAATGAAATTAAACCCACGGCAATAAGGATGCTGCTCTACATGATATTTTGGAACGGAACTACACAATGATAGATGTTATCTGCCAAATGAAAGATTAAGGCCCAGCAGTAGATTAACAGAAATGCCGTAGTTTAAAACAGTTGGTATGCAGACCTGTGGACGTAGCACATTTTTCTCTAGTTACAGTTTTTAATAGCTTCATTTGTAATGTTGTTATTAATTATATGTGACAAAGTAACCTTAAATACTCTAGTATATTGTCATAAATGATCAATTTATCTTGCTTTCTTTCTTAGTGTTTCTTTTGTACCAGACAGTTAGTAAGTCTGTTTTTTTGGAAAAATATACATACTTTGTCAGAATCAAATATGTGCTTGCGTTTTTCCAAAAGCAAATAGAGACTATTTATCACCAGAAGATGGAATTATTTCTTTAAGGCACTGCTTTAAGCCCTGTGCCTCATTCCTATATATAGCTAGTGGCCTTGGTTTTGACAGGTGAGGGTTCGAGTTCTTCTCTGTAGATGTGGTTTCCTGTTTAAGTGGGTACTTGATCACTGATCTTGAAGTAGTCTAAGTGTGGCTAGAGTACTGACTATCTTCTAAATGCCCCTGAAATTGTTTTTCTTCTTTTCTTATGGCCATCAGCTAAAGGATTTGTCCGTTTGTTTGCAACAATGAATACTACAATAGATATAAATGCAGGACAAAATGGAAATTTAACAGTTGAATATGAGGCATATCCAAAACCAAAGGAAGAAGTCTGGATGTACATGAATGAAACTTTACAGAATTCATCGGACCATTATGTCAAGTTCAAGACTGTGGGCAATAACAGGTAATACAGACAACTGTAAGTGCTATCAATTTCACTTTGGAACAGCAAAAGAAAGTGGAAAGTGGAGATCGCAAGGAATTTATGATTATAAAAGATCTTGTAGCACGCATGGCTTACCACAGTAACTGCTGCAGAGTCTGTTAATGTAGATGTGGAATAGTGTTGAGCTAACCACATGATCTGGGGACCACTGTGCCATATACTCATGACTCATGTATAAGATGCCATTCCTGCCCAATAAGGAAAAATAAGAATTTAAAGTTGAGCAGAGCCCAGTGCTCTGGACAAAAGCTTATGCTTTTATTTCTGCTGTGCACTATTCTCTTCTGAGCCATGGTTCTCCAAAATTCCAGTGAAGCACCTAGCATGTGGGGCCTGAGTTGTGTATCTGGGTTCCATCCTCAGCAAGAAAAGGAGCAGGCAGTGGTGTGTGCACAGGATCTGAGGCTGGTGCTGACCTGTCAACTGGGCAGACATCTGCGTGTTAGAAGTGGCAAAACCTTTGGATGCTGTAGTGCAAGGGCAGTCATCATGCAAGATAAAGAGTGTCTGCATGGACAGCATCTGCCAAAGAAGAGAGCACACTAGTAACTCACTCCTTAGCTTCCATGCAGCAACTGCCTGTTCAGCACAAGTTGTGAGCATCAGTAATGTTTAATTTCTTTCTTTACAGTTATACAAGTGAACTTCACCTTACTCGATTAAAAGGAACAGAAGGAGGCATTTACACATTTTTTGTGTCCAATTCTGATGCCAGCTCTTCCGTAACATTTAATGTCTATGTGAAAAGTAAGTAAAGTGAACAGTCTGAAATATTTCATTATCACAGTCATTGTATTTTATACAACATAATGCATGCACAAGATGTCACAGTGTGGTTCAGCATGTGAGAGGCTTTCTGAAGTGAAGCACATGCTGGAAAACTATTTAAATGTCAAGATACAGAAGTGCAGAGTACTCACAGAAATCCACCTACTAACCAGTGTGACCTTACATTCTAGTGAACACACTCCAGAGGTTACCAGAAGCAGCTAGTTTATACAGGAAAAAAATCTGTAGCACCCTGAAACACGATCTCAGAAATAAGCATGTACCATAAACCTTTGATAATTTGAGGTGGAGCAGGATATACAGGGATTATAATTTGCATTTTTTGCAGCTAAATTAAGATGATAATTGTCTTTAATTTGAATTGGATGCAGAGTTTGAAAGCTTGTCAGGAGAATTATTCACTGTGCCTTTGGCATCTAAATACTTCTATATAATAATATAGATCACCATTGTTTTAGAGAAATCTGCATAGCTTTACAAATGCATGTGCTGTCATCTTTGGGACATGCTTATTAAAAAAAAGCATTGGTCTCCGTTCCAAACAGCATTCTTCAATATAAAAGCAAACAGCATTCTTCAATATAAAAGCTAAACGTCAAAATCAATTCGATGAAACCTTCAGGAAACCCTGTCCTTCTTAGGAGAGCCATCCTGTTAGAGCATTTCATGCTCTCAGCAGACAAATACTGGCAGTTGTTAAAGGTCAGGCTTAAGGAAAACTAAACCAGGAGAGGACTACAGGCAAACTGGAGAAACTAAGGCGAGGTGACTGAATGTGCTGCAAATACAGTTGTGTTCCTGCTGTGCTTGAGCAGCAGTGTGTCCTTCTGCAGGCATAGGTTTATGAAGAGAACTGTTTAGACCTCCACAAGTGCACAAAATCCTAGGTATTAATTTCTAGTTTCTTCTCATGTATCAGTGAAGGTCAACATTTGTAGTATCACTATTATCAATGCCATAGTTGGGGTCTAGAAATGTCACTTGGGCTCATTTCAGAAAATGCCATTTCTTCCTTCATCTGTGAATGCTGTAATTTGTATTCTTGTGCCTTTTCCATTTCCTAGCTGTGATTTCTAAGATGAGGGCACTGGCGGCCTCGTATGCCCATTGCCTCTGTAGATGATTGTGATTTACAGTCACAAGAGATAATTCTACTATTTTACAGATTAGCAGAGCTAATCTGTTGAGCTAATTGTTGAGCCAGAATTTTAATTTCTGGGAAGGAATGGGACAAATTGCAGGTTGCCTGTGGAACTGTCATTTCACATGAAGCTGGGTGGTATTTTCTGACTTTCAGCATCATACGTGTGCCTGGAGCGAGGGGGCTGTTCATGGTCATCGCAGCTCTCCCAGGCTCTGCATGCTGCTTGGGAGCAGTCTGGGCACAAGAACTGAAAAACAAACAACCCACATTTTTGTCATCATCAGGTGTCAATTCTCTATGCAGAGTTCCATGTTGCTGCTTTTGAGGAATGTGCTACTTGATAAAAGCTGAAAACCCTTGTAGATCTTTGTTAGGAAACCAGACTAGGAAGAGCATGGTCAAGTGGGATGGCCAAGGCAAGAGGGAGAATAGACAGTTTAGTTCTTCTGAACAGCTTGTTCATAAAACCATCAGTATTCAAGCCTCCTTCCCTCTTACTTCAACTACTGGTCTTGAAAGTAGAAAGATCGGTCTTGGAATGCAATGAGGACATTTAAGCAGTCTCATAGAGCTCATGTAACCATGCACTGTGGCCCTGGGTGTGCTGCAGTCATTGTCAACACAGATGGATTTGACATACAACTCAAAAAGAGTTTCTTTTGGTATTTTAACTAAGCTCCTGCAAATACTTTTTCACTTTGAATGGAGGAGATGAAAAAGAATCCGTCTACCAGGTTTTTTTCAAGAAAAATAACCTGTTTTCAGTGGCTGGTAAAATACTAATCATTTAGGTATGAAACACAAACTGCACAACAACATACCATATTATTTGATGTAGCAGAGTAAGTGCCAAAGGTGAGTTATGTGTGGGTGGGGCAGATCCTGATCTAATGGTGCGTCCTGACCTGGCATTGTTGTCAGCATGGATTTTGCTTAAATGCTGGGATGTAGCTTGTGATGTTTACACGTCTGGCTTGGGCAAGTAATCAGCAGAAAGTAATCAAACAGGTAAAACAGGATTCATAATCAGGAGAATGTCTTCACATAAACAAAAACTGATGCTGAAGCATTTGCTGAAAGCCATAAAAAACCCAGTGCAGAAATACTTGCCTTGGATTTAAACACATTTAGCAATTGCATATGCTAATCTGAAACAATACTAAGTTGCTTTTTTTAAAAAAAAAGTAGTAATTCATAGTAAATGTGACATGAAGTAAGGAAGGAAGGAGCTCTGAAATTAGGAGGCACAAGAAAGTTACAACTTGACAAGCAGCAGGCTAAACTGAGAAATTCTAGAAATCTCCAGAGTTGCAAGGTATGGTGTGTCTAGCAATTAGTAGAGGAATCTTCCAACTAGTATCTGAGTTTAATGCAAAATAATACCTGGGCTTAATTGTAGTCATCAAAATATTATCTACACAGCTGGGCCTCATGGTGCAAAGAGAAAACTGGTCACAGTATTAGAGATCACGTGAAGTGGGCTCAGCAGTTTTCCTGTCATCAAGTCCAACACAGTGAACAATCGAGGAGTCACTATGATATTATAAAAAGATTTGTTCCAATCCAGAAAATGTAGCTCCCAGAGGAAAGCCCTCTGTCTTTGACTGCAATGACAGACAATACCTACTGAGTGTTCCTTTTTAGACATTTACTGTGTTAATAGACATTTACTGTGTTAATGGTGAAGAAAAGGAAACAAGTAATAGAAAACAATTAAATGCACAACGTTATTATGCAGAGCATTGAATTAAAATAGGAGTGACCCCTTATAAATAATCTTTGATAAATTCAGAATCAACATTAATAAAAGCTGAAAAGCTGATAATAAACTTAGTGAAATTAGACATCTCATGACTGATTAGGGAAGGCAATATGCATATATGCCAAGCAATGTAATGAAACATTAAGTATTTAAAGGGTTAAAGCCAAAATAGTAAGCAAAGTCTAATCATTAAAGATCCTGCCTGATACCAGGGGTAATTAGTCAGTGAAAGTCGTAGAATCTAGCATAATAAAATCTCTTTTAAAAATAAGATGCTCAGTGACAGCTGGGCATCTGTTTGTGAAAGCCAGTCCATCTTTTCCCCACCATCCCCTGGAGCACCTAAACTGGTGGGTGAGGAAGATGCTCTGGCTGCCAGAAAGGGATGCAGGTGCTGAGACACACACATGAGGTGAGCCAGCAAACAGCACAGCCCCAGGGCACGGCAATAGCAGCTGCCTCTGTCCCCTTGGGTATTGACTGCGGAGGGCTCTTCACTGCTGCAAGTGAAATCTGTCCCTTAATTCCTGTGAGCTGAGGAGGCTTGGGAGTCCTCTCATGCTGGTGAGGAAAGGCTGATCACGCTAATCACCACATCAAAACACTTTACCAGGCATATCAGGGATAGAGCTGCTCTCAGGTCAACTGCTCTCAGGAGGCTGCTGCAGCTCAGATACTTGTGCTACTAGGACAGCCCAGAGTGCTGGAGGCGGCCCTTCATCTCCCTCTGCTGCTGCAGGATAAGTGCATGTGGACTCATAGCTATGTAAAGTTTTATTGCACTATGTTTTTACGGCAGAAAAAACATAATTTTTTTTTTTCCTCACTCAAATTCAGAAGATGGTAGATGCAGCTCAGTTCTGGCACAATATTTCCTCCAGGGCTTGATGTTCATAATCTTATATTTGACTTTTCATTTCTCTCATTTCTTGAGTTACATTCCATTGTAACATTGCCAAAAACGTAGCATATACCTAAAAAAATTACACAGGGGTAGTAGATTAGGCAATTACAATTTCACAATCCAACCATTTTGATAGGAGTTTCGGAAATGTGAATTATGTATAATCTGTGTGCACTGAGGCTGGATGAGGTACTGTGCACTCTCAAAAAGTTTCTCACTAAATGAGTAATGCTGAAAATCCATCTCAACATTTTGCAACAATGTTTGGTTCTTGGTGGTTTGCATAAAATACAACATGGGGATTTGGAAATGAAAGAACATTCGGTTCCTGTAAAATGAGTCATGAGGAGATGCAATGTGATTGAGAATATACGTATGCTTTACTGCCTCCAATTTAATCAGCAAGTAGAATATTCATTAAAAACTAACACCGTGCAATCTTTGTACGTGGATTTTATCTGAAATAAAACTGTGTTTTCCCACAGTAGTCTATACAGCTTCACTACTTTCTAGAATATTAGAATCACAGAATCATAGAATCGTTATGGTTGGAAAGGACCTTCAGGGTCATCAAGTCCAACCTTTCTCTTAGCATCTCTCTAACCACTACACCATATCCTCAAGCACCGCATCTATTCATTCTTTAAACACCTCAAGGGATGGTGACTAAACATCTAGCACTCAAACCCAATTGAATGCTGCTTTGTGAAGTCTGTAGGCATTCCACAAGGATTCAATTCAGAGGTCACCCAAAAGGCTTAGGGTCATTAGATGATCAGTCCAAATACATCCAACTGGTGTGCACCAGGTACTTTAGTTCTTTAACCAAGCTTGAAACATAAGGACTTAAACAACAGGATGTTCAACCTCACTGGCTATCCAAGTCACCAGAGCTTACTCCTATGCATAAGCAGCTCTTGTAAACCAAGGTCAGAAGAGAAGGTAGCACAGAGTACACCAATACAATTTATTTGTTCTCATCTGGAGACTCAATTGCAAACCAGATCCAAACTCTCAGGTCTAGCTGAGAATACAGCAGTGATTTTTTAAAATTATTTTACAAAAGTAATCAGAGAACCCATCCCTATTAGTTGATTTTAGAGGTAAATACCTACTCTCCTCCTATGTCTATTCACTATTAAGTTAGGATCAGCTAAACAATGCTCAATAGTACACAAGCCTTTTCTTACACCTAGACAATGATTATAATCAAGATACAGCTCTAGTTTTGTACACTGATGATCAGATAATCGGCAAGATAAACATATAATCCTACTTGTGTACACAGGCTACAGCTTGCCAAAAATAAACTATTTAAAGCAACAAGCAAGCACAAGGAAAGCAGCCTTTCACAACCTTGTTCAGAACTGGCTACCTGCAAAGCACAGTCTTATGAGAAGCAGTGCCAATATCCTTGAGATTTTTCCCCAGGAAATGCAAGAAGTTTTATTTTTATTTAAGCACAAGTACAGTGTTCCAGAACTGCCATTTGTAAACACAGGAAGGACAGCTGAAGTATTTCAAGTTTTTCTAAACACAGTCAACACAAGCAGCTGAAAGCCACCATCTCATTAAATATATTCAACTAAAAGAGTTCGCATTCAATGGCGACCCCTCCCTTCTTCCAGCCTTTTGATGACAGGTTGAACTGTGCTGGCCATAATTCTTACAGATACACCAATCTGTAGGATTTTCTTAATATCTACCTATGCAATTTGAAATGACCAGATGCCCTCAAAGGAATTCCAGCATATATATTAAGTTTGTTAAGTCAAACCCCTCCCCTCCAAGATCCCAAGGAAGGATTCCCCCCTTCTTTCTAGGCTGTTCTGCAGTTTCATGCACCTCTAGCACTTTGGAAGCGAGCATTTCCCAGGCCTGCTCCCTGTCTTTCCAAAGCATTCTTACCTTCCTTCATCAATGAAGTCTACTAGAAGTGTGCTGAGGATGAAGACAATGAGAAGAGCAATGAACATGTGGTAGATCGTCCTGATGTGACTCACTTCGAACAGCTCACTAAGGGAGAGAGTCAAATGCTATCAGGCCATTGGCGTAGCGCAGCATACCTCCAGTATGTCAGCTTTCAAAGCGTTTCACAGCTAGGTAAGATAACATCCCTGATATTCTAAGTCAAAAGACTGAAGTTAACATATAATTTGGGTGCCAGCCTACACAGGCACTTTGTTGGTTTATCCTCAGACAAAGAAGAATTAGCTATTATCTCAGTGGTACTAAGAGTACTGTAATTATCAACGTTTACATTCAGGGAAGCCTGCAAGCTATAGTAGAGATGTTTTAGGAAGAAACAGAGAAACTTAAACAGATTAGTCTACAGGGGTTTGACCATCTGACTTCGGGCACCTCAAAGGAAAGGCTAGCTGGTTTGCTACCAAGGGTAGCATCAGTCAATTTAATGGAAAATGTGAAGTTAAGTTACTCACTCCAAGAGGGACCTTCTGGCAGTAAAGATCTTCCCATGTTCTGGAGGGGCCCTCAAGGTCCTGCAAACAAAGAGGAGAACATTTCAGACAAAGGAAATAAGGCTTCCAGGAAACATAACCTTGTTATAGGAACAGCTTAAAACCAACTGACTTGGCTTTGTGCAATTCCTTCTCTGAGCAGGAAGCTGGGAAGAGGGAGGCTGAAGATGAGGAATCCAGGAGTGCTGATTTTGCCACCAAACTGTTCACAAACTCCGTGAAGTGACTATCCACCTCCTTCATGAAAGCTGGCTTCAACTGCTGATAGAGTAAAAACAGAGCAGAAAGTTGTTTAACTCTCTGGGTCCATTGTAATAAAATATTTATATTCTTTTTTATCCTGGAGCAGGACAGAGAAAGGCATCAAGAAAATATTCATGTACCATCTGCCAACAGCTGGAGGCAACATGGACAAGATCAGGACCTTATCCTGGCCTGCTCACACACCTCAGGCCAGGGGACTTGGAATAACATGCAATACAGAGCAGCAAAGTAAACATGCTGATCTTCATATACACGTCTGGAGCAACAGGTATTTCACAGATTTTATGGTACCAAGAAAGTTGAGCTGAACTTAATACATGAGCTCCAGAAACATTTCTCAATTTTAACACGAGTTACATCATTAGCATATAAAACAAAGTACAAGATTTACCTTCTAGTCCACCTAGTGTTATTGAGGAAAAAAATGGACCTTTTCATGCTTGTGACTAAGCTACTGCTATTGATGTTCTCAGACGTTAACACAGAACTGATCTCAATGACACAACTCCAGGAAGAAGGATCAAATTTACCCTTCCAGTGCTACCACCATTTGGATGAAACCTTTCGTGTACTGCTGAAATTACAGAATGCACAGAAAATTTTCACTAAAGCAACAAAACAGGGTAACATTGCTAAGCATTAAGACTGAGCAGTGACAGAGACAAAACTGGCAGGCACCAAGACTGAAGTTCAAGAATCCAGGGGATTGGATATCCCAGCCGAATCTTCTATGCTCCCCTTAATTCAGACAGCTTTAGATAGGTTATCTTTTCTACAGCCAATTGTAACAAAGTAGCACATTTTTAGCCTATTCGTATTTTATTTCTCTCACTTTATTAGACAAGGCAACTTCTGAAGTTTCTGGTTTACTATAGACATAGAATCATAGAATAGTTTTGGTTAGAAGGGACCTTTAAGAGTCATCTAGTCCAATGCCCCTGCACTCAGCAGGAATATCTGCAACTAGAGCAGGTTGCTCAGAGCCTCGTCCAACTTCACATGGAATGTTTACAGGAATGGGGCATCAACCACCTCTTTGGGCAACCTGGGCCAGGGTCTCACCACCCTCACTGTAAGAAAATTTTTTCCCTCTATCTAGTCTAAATCTTCCTCTTTTAGTTGAAAACCATCACCCCTTGTTCTGTCACAACAGGTCCTGCTAAAAAGATTGTCCCCATCTTTCTTATAGACCACCTTTAAGTACTAAAAGGCCACAATACAGTCTCCCCAGAGCCTTCTCCAGAAACTTGACTTCTAAGGAGGCATGAAAAACGATTGATGAGCATATCCCTCTTAGCATTTTTGGAAAATGCACCGATACAGTATTAGCTCTGGATAAAGAATGGGTCATCCTGGTTAAAGACTGCTTGCTTCACCTGATGGAGTTCCTTTGCTTGAAAGGGAAACGTTACTTAACTGTCCCAACAATAAGTTATCCAGACAAGGACTACTGACGTGCGGAAACAGACTCTATAACCCAGAAGGTTATATAGTAGGTATGTTTATTGCGCGCAGATGCACGGGGGATCGCTC
>JAVSBS010001199.1:40438-55094 GCA_033124195.1 Coracias cyanogaster
CGGCACTTGGCTTTGTTAAACCTCATACAACTGACCTCAGCCCATCGCTCCAGCCTGTCCAGATCCCGCTGCAGAGCTTTCCTACCCTCAAGCAGATCAACAATTGTGCTTAATTTTGTGTCATCTGCAAATTTACTGAGGGTGCATTCAATCCCCTCATCCAGGTCAGAAGTTCATCTTATGTTTTTGTGAAGTTGTATTAATTAATAATGGACTCTTAACTTGTACCTGTCAGGTGAGCAGCATCATTGCAATATAGTTTGTTTTTTCCATTAACTTCTTTTTGGGTGATTTTGCAAGGAAGCTAAGGTAGTTACGGGAAATAGGGCCTATAATTCAAGTTTCAGTAAGAAACTTGAATGTTGCTATCTTGGTAGTGCCCTTGGCTAAAGCTTATGACATTGGACTAATGACTGTAAAGCCCCTCTGATCACTCTTGTTTTCTGCCATACTTGAAACATCGGCTCCTGAACCGACTGCAGGACTAGCTCCAGCACAAGACATGGCAGGAGGCATTGGCTGGTTGGATTGCTTTCTAAACTACCAGAACAGTCACAAATTATTTTTTGGAAAGTTAATATGTTCACCCGCATATTAGCTGCTTCTACATGCAATATTTCAGAGAGTCAGGCGGTTGGGCATTTCAGTAGCAGTATCTTAGAGGGACATATGTCCTCAGTGGGGACGGGAAGGTCTGCACTGGTTGCCTTGCACTGTAGTTCCTTTTCTGGCTGTGGTGGTAATATTTAATGCACAGGGCAGATGTAAGAGAGATGTGGTTTGACAGATTTAGTTTGCTTATAACTGTGAAGAAACTGTCCTTTTTACTGGCACGTAAAGTCATGCTGTGCAGGAATGAGAACCAGAACACTGGTGTTCTTCTCTGGGTTGTTTAAGCTCTGGGCTTTGCTGGTTTAGGATCTTTCATCAAACCAAATACTCAATGGAGATAAGGTATTCTTCTGAAATCCAGCCCAAGCATTCAGTGTAAGAACTGATATTTTCACAGATGGTCAGTGCTTGCAGGACACTGATTCAGACCCAGACACCCTTGAACGTGTGAAGCTCTGTTCACCTGAGTAATTCCATGGGTGATGATGCACACAAGTTGCTGGGGTGAAGAGCAAATGGCAATACAAATTCTGTGTTCCCCTAATGTGTGACTCTCGCTTTTGTTTACTGCAGCAAAACCGGAGATTCTCACGCTGGATATACTTAGCAACGGTATTCTCCAGTGTGTAGCAGCTGGATTCCCAGCCCCTACCATATACTGGTATTTTTGCCCAGGAACTGAGCAGAGGTAAGTTAAGTAAACCAGAGTTTCCAAAGGTTATTCTAAATGCAACACACCCAATATATAATTAAAAATTAATAACGTAAAATGACTCAGTAACAGTTACGTTCAAATGTTGCATCATTCTTTTCATCATTTTTGGCATTGCATTATTTGCAGTGGTTTGAGGGAAGGCAGGAGTACATTTCATTATTCCCCTTTGCATTCCGTTCTTGAAAGGGAATTAACCAACATTTTCTGCTGCAGAAAAAAAAAGCGAAACTTTCTCTCTGCGGCAAGCTAGCTAAGGTTTGTGTCAGTTTGGCCCCAAATGACAGACATTCTTTATGCAGTTTCACAGAATGACAATCACAGAATCACTTGTGAATATGGCTGTTATCTTTTGTTTTGTTGTGTAATGATATAATTTTTCAAGGCATAAAGTAATCAGATTTCTATTCACATGAAGCATATGACAAGTAAACAAGTCCAGAGTTGTTATGACTAAAACCTGATGTCTAGTTACCACATTCTAAAAAGAGTTTCACTGTGAAGTGAGCACATGTGAAGCATGTTTTACAGTTTTGGTTGACTTCTGCCATGGTTGTAGATCTCATACATGAGTCTCCCACTTGCATAATTTGTTGTATGCCTAAATAATTATTGCCTTTTTTTATTACTAAGTGTGTGCTCATGTAGTAAATATGTGACATATGAAGGAGAGGCAGCATCTTGAGAGAACAGAACTGGATATTTTCTGGCTGCATATAAGCTTGACAGTGTTGTATGTACATCATGGATTTTTTTTGTGTTGTAATAAAATGGTTCTTGGGGAAGGTTTTCAAGAGCAGGTAATAAGACTACAGCTGTTCAAAGCTGAAGCTGGAGATGCAGGTTGAATGGTCCATAACCCGTAGTGGACTTGCAGACCTGTAAGTATCTCTAGCCAAAAGCAAATGCAAAGATCTCATGATGTCCAGTTGGGTCAGGCTTGGTATATGTATCCATTTCACCCACTACGTAGAAGGCAATGAGACATTTTGAGCAGGCTGAGTTTTGATCTTCAGCTGAAGCCCTTTGTAGAGCAGTGTTTACTTATCTGATGGTCTGACAGTGACTATCTGCCTCAACAGCAGGTAGCATTCTGGGTAGCAATCCATGGTGTGTAACTGTCAGTATTGCTTCTCCCAGGTGTTTTGATTCACCGACACTATCCCCCATGGATGTCAAAATCAGTTACACAAACTCATCGGTGCCGTCGTTTGAACGAATCCTGGTTGAAAGCACCATTAATGCCAGCACATTCAGGAGCACCGGCACCGTCTGCTGCGAGGCCTCCAGCAATGGGGACAGGAGTTCTGCTTTCTTCAACTTTGCTATTAAAGGTAATTGCTGGAGTGAATGAGACCATAAAACATAGGTGCTGTTCAGCTCTTTCTGTAAGGGATTTTACGTGGTTTACCTTTGCCATAAGAAAGTTTGCAGTACTGTGGCTGAGCATATGATAATGTATCAAAGAATTGCTTTAATTTTTCCATGAACACTGTAGTTTTG
The DNA here is from genome assembly GCA_033124195.1 of Coracias cyanogaster. NCBI lineage: Eukaryota > Metazoa > Chordata > Aves > Coraciiformes > Coraciidae > Coracias > Coracias cyanogaster. The sequence goes on from JAVSBS010001199.1 coordinate 43,266, forward strand.
TCTTTTTACGGCTCCTTCTGCAGCGCAGAATGTAGCTGGTTTTCTCCTGTCTGTGTGGCACAGGGGCAAACTGTCTACAGCATTACACTGAAGTTCCCTCCCTCTCTCCCCCTTTTGTTTTCCTGTCCTTGTCTGTTTCAAGCATTTAGGCCATCACTTTTTTTTCAAGGAAAGACTGCACTTTAAAAAATGTTTTTACAGTGTCTCAAGAAAAATGTGGTCCTCCAAAAATGAGCTTGCCTGGAGCCTAAGGGCCCTGCTGTTGTAAAAGGAGTAACGACGACATACTGCAAAAGGTCTTTGAGTTTTATAGCAGTATTTGCAGGTCTGGGGGAGGGGGAAGAAACTGCTAGAACATAGATGACTCGAAATATGTTTGCAAATCTGTGCTGTTCTTTGCAAAATCACATGTTCTGCTGCTTCTTTTTTTCACTGTTACACTCAGATATAATATATAAACAAATAAGCCAGATTTGGGCAGATGGATTTTACTGGAATGGTATACCTTTGCTACTCGGCACAACCCCTACTTGTAAAGACTGTGCTGTAGAGATCATACTTGAGGGCGAATGGGGGGGGAAGAGAAGAAATCAGGACTTCAGAAAAAAGCTTCTTTCTTTAACCTGACTTGACGTAGACCATACAAACCCTTTTCATTAATTGATCTTGCTGTCACACCTGAATTGGTGAAGCTGAGACTCCTGAGGCAACAAACTGGATGGTTTCTGTGCCAGCTCTGTACCCTGCCCAGGTCATTCAGGAAAGCCATTCTGATGTCCGTGAAGCACATTTGGGGAACTCAAAACCTTGAACCATGTTTCACAAGGAAGAGCCAAGGAAAAGTTTTCACTCACATTTTTTTAATACAGTTTTTCTTATTCAGTATTTTCTCTGTTTCTTTCCAGAACAAATCCGGACACATACCCTTTTCACCCCTTTACTAATTGCGTTTGGAGTCGCTGCAGGACTGATGTGCATCATAGTCATGGTCCTGGTGTACATATATTTGCAGGTAAAATCAGAAGCACCTTTGCCTGAGTTAGGAAAGCGTGTAACACGTCTGTGGAGTGACAGTAGTGACAGCTGTTCTCTCTCTTTTCCAGAAACCCAAATACGAAGTGCAGTGGAAAGTTGTTGAAGAAATAAATGGAAACAACTATGTTTACATAGACCCAACGCAACTTCCTTATGATCACAAATGGGAATTTCCTAGAAACCGGTTGAGTTTTGGTTAGTTTAGATTTCTTTAACTTTATCCACAAGGTGAAATCTTCAGGTCTCATATGAGACTTTGGTTAAACACAGCAGCGTTTTTTCAAAAAGATGTTGTGCAATAATGCAAATAATGATAATTACTCATACTTACCTTGGGACAAAAAGCAAGCAGGCGTATCTACAATAGCTTCCTTGATACCATAAAACAAAAGGTAGAACTCTTCAGGAAGAAGTGCTCTAAGTTGTTACAGAGTATTTTGGTTTGCTTTATTAGGTAAAACCCTTGGTGCTGGAGCTTTTGGAAAAGTTGTTGAAGCCACTGCTTATGGTCTATTTAAATCTGATGCTGCTATGACAGTAGCAGTAAAGATGCTGAAAAGTAAGTTGCTGTAATATATTGTACAGCTTTTTCTCACTTTCTTCTCATCCGTGTGTTACGTACTGAACATTATTCTTTGCCTTGCAGCAAGTGCCCATTTAACAGAAAGAGAAGCCTTGATGTCAGAGCTTAAAGTACTGAGTTACCTTGGAAACCACATTAATATCGTGAATCTGCTTGGAGCTTGCACTATTGGAGGTGGGGTTAACAACAGATTATTGATAATTTCTGTTCCTTTTTTATTGCCAGAAGGAGGAACCTCGTGGAGGAATCTGGCGCTGCTAAGCGTAGAAATCTTAAATGCATTTCTTGCTTAGGCAGGTTGCAGATCATCATGACTACTGCCTGTGAATCTGAACCTAGGTTTTAGGTTCATCCTAAAAGCAGTAATGACACCACTGTAGCTGCAGCTAAACAGGAAGGTTCCTGTTATTCCCTTGCATGTGAACCATTGTGTGCTTTCTTCTTGAGAGATGACAAAATATACAGCAAAAGTTTTTTCCTCAACCACACTGTTTCTCATGAATGAGAAAAGATACACGAACTGGCTTCTCGTTGGTATCCAAGGTGAACTCCGCAGGCTTGTCTTGTATAGTCTTCCAGCCTTCTATTTAAACTGTAAATATATCTGTTAAGGCACCACTGAAGTTACAAATTCTAAGCAGCAGAAAGTTGAGAAAAAAAGTTTCCAAATAAACTATTGCACAGCCCAAATGTTTCACATTTAATGTTAACTTAGTAAGTTTGTTCTCCTACATAGTAAAAGCTACAAAACTGCTGAAGTGTCAATACAGAGTGATACAGTCCTATATTTTTAATTTATGTGCCTTTTAATATGAAAGATGGTGTTACTTCTTACACAAATATTTGCTCTTTAAGTTTTTGCTTCATTTTTCAAAGAAAACAAGCTTGTAAAAATTCATAGTTTTAGACAGAGGCAAAACATTTCTCACTTTCATATTTAATGATTTAAAAATAGGATGAAACAATTTTGTTTAAGCAGTTAACAAAGCATACTCACTGACCTGAGTGCATGTCTGTCTCAGCTGAAAAAATGTGACAACTCTAAGAAAATCCTGCCACAAACTCTGGTTTTTTCCTATCATGAAAGCTATCATTTTTAACTGCAGAAAAATGGAAAAAACTCATGAGGTTAGGAAACAGTGGTGCGGAATACAGTGCAATTACATATTCAAAGGCCATAGCTGAAGTCATTCACTCAGAAAACATATATTTGATCTATAAACATCCATGCTGGAGATGACTTGATTCTCCTTTCCGATTTCATTTTAATATTCTAAAACCTTGTGCAGTGTAGTTTTCTGTCGCAGCAGGCTGTTCTGTTTGAATGATTTTTCCTATTATACTGCAGAATATAACACTCTACATCATTTCCAAAACATTACTGAAGGAGTGTGAAGCTCTACTGTAAACAGAAGTGAATCAAAAGGATTAATGTTTGAAGCTTGAATTACTTTAACGTTTGGAACAAATAACTTCCTTCAGGAAGTGAGCAAAATCAAACAGATGTGTCTGGCCAGAAACATTATCACGTGAAGAAAGAGAAAAAGACTTATTTGTTTAATTTTTGTACAATGTGATGCTATTGAGGGGGGAAAGATTAACTGGGAGCGACACAGCTTTAGCTGGACTGTAGTTGCCAATCTGTGAAAGGGAAGATCCTGGGTTACTTTTCTATAACTTTTCAAGTCTAGACAGTGCTAGGCAGTGTGATTTTTAACAGCCCAGCCTGTGTGCTTGGCTGAGTGCTATCTTTGTGTAAGGATTTCTGCTTTAAAAACAATACTCACCTGCTTTCTAAACCGCATGTACATCTACAGGTCCCACTCTGGTCATTACAGAATATTGCTGCTATGGTGATCTTTTAAATTTTCTGAGACGCAAACGAGATTCATTTATTTGTCCAAAACATGAAGAACATGCAGAAACAGCAGTTTATGAGAACCTTTTGCGTCAGGCAGAGCCTGCGGTGTAAGTATGACTTGCTGAAATATACTTGTGTTTTTAGAAGATCGGGAAGGAGGAGATACCAAAATTTATTAGGGATAAGATATGTGGAGAAACTTTTCATGTAGCAGGCTTTGAAGTTTCTTTGCTATGCAAGGAAACTATTAAAGAGAAGATTTGTACAGTGGGTGGTTTATTCTAACAGAGCGTGAGTGATTGTATACTCTCTCTCTTTTACTTCTTTATCAAATTTACTGTAGTTATTTCATGCAGCTCCTTGGCTTCAATCTTCATACGTATTTGTGTTTATCGTTCCTGTTAAGCATTGACAGTGCTCATTTAGCAGCTTGAATGACAATTCCCCCAGTGTTGGGGTGTTATTACTCACAGCTCTCGTAAGTTCCTGCCTTCACAAGTGACTCCTTACAAAATCAAACTAGTGCCTTACAGTATCAGAGGCAAGCTGCCACCGATAGCTTGTTAGATTTTGTGATGACGTGACCTGTGTCACGATTCTGAGATTACTCTTGTACTTTGGTTCTTTTCAGTTACTTCATCTGTATATTTTTAACTGCTATGTTTTCGATACCAGCCCAGAGCTCTTTTCAAGCATGTTTCCAAGCAGATTTCCTACTCTCTCCTTCCTTAGCAAGTGCAGGAGACATAACTTTCCAAAACCTAGGAGCTGTTACAATACCTGCCCATTTTTATTTCTAGTCTGTTTATTGCCCAAGTGACCCCATTTCTTTATGTTGGGAGACAGAAAAGAATCAGCCAGGCCCTCAGGAGGTGGTAAAGTCCTTAGTCCCAGTGAGACATAGTACTGGTGAAGCTGATTGTGCTGTAGTAATATGTATGGGGTAATATATGTGGGAACATAATCTAGTGATGTCCCAGAGAGGTTAGGACCACTGAGGTGATGAACCCAAAGCTGTGATTTGCTATTAGAGATGTGCCCTCTTTTCAGTGAAGAAATCTCTCTGTTTGAGCACATTTTGTAAATTGAGGTATTAACAGTGAAGTATTTAGCAAGTGTTCATATTAGTATTTACTGTGAAGTTGGAGCTGCTAAATGCGTCAGATGTGTTCTGGTGGTGACTAAATCTATTGGTGATCTCCTACTCCTTTCCACGTTAGCTCTGTGGCTGCATTTATTGTTCATAAACTAAACAGATATTTCAGGCTAAGGAAGGGCTATGTATAGGACTTGTAATGGCAATGAAGTGAAAAATTCCAGAGCACATACATCATTTCTAAAGATGCCTAACTGTATATTTGTGGGCCATATAGTATGAAAATCTGTACATTTGAATTATATATAGCAATAAGAAAACTGAACTTTAAAAAGTGTAGCAGATGGCTGTCCCAAGCCTCAGCTGATTGTTCAAAATACATAGAAATCCCCTCTGGAACTTGGGAATCTCTGAATTTAACATTTTTTACCATTTGTCTTCTGCTTTTCAATTGCCACTTGAATTGCTGTAATATTCTGGTAGAAATTGGCCTGAGCAGAAGAAGGAAGCACTAGCAGATCCTGTGAAACATCTGGATGTTAATTTATAGAGAGGGAACTCTATATGTATGAAAGGTTTTATTTGCTTACCTGAGCCAAACTTTGAGATGTATCATTAGCTGTACTGACAAACCTCTCTTTCTGTACAGGCCTTTCCTCATCTCTTTTACACACTCATGAGTTTCCAATCTACTGATCATTTGTAAAGCATTATATTCTGAAGGTTGGCGTAACCTTATTTTTTTTGTTTGGATGGCTTTTGAGACCTTTTTCAGTAAACTGTTTCATTTCATGTGCTGCCTCTACAGTGATGTTGCCAATGAGTACATGGACATGAAACCAGGAGTGTCATATGCAGTCCCACCAAAAGCTGATAAAAAGCGACCAGTGAAGTCAGGTGAGTACAATGACAAAGAATTCCATTTGTTGGTAGGAGTGCAGAGAGAGGGTCTTCATGATTTTTTCAGTTTTATCATGCTTTTCTCTCATGGATGGGGACAATTAAAACTCACTAATTGATATGAGAAGGCTTGAGAAAGAATAATGTCTTGTATTTCTTCACACTTAAATGGAGTATCAGAATTATTTTTCACTTTTTGGCAATGGGCTATTTACATGACTCTGGTCTGATACTTATTCAGATACCTAGTGTGTTTAATGTTAAGACAACTTTGTTTCTAAATGATTACACTTGCTCCACTCAAAAGCTTTTGTTTATATTGCGTAGGATCCTACACCGATCAGGACGTTACCCTTTCTATGTCAGAAGATGATGAACTTGCTCTAGATGTTGAAGATCTGCTAAGCTTTTCTTACCAGGTGGCAAAGGGCATGAGTTTCCTTGCCTCCAAAAATGTAAGTTAAGAATTTTTCAGAGCTGGACAGAGTCAGACTTCTGATTTCCATTAGCATCATTTTCAGTGTTTTAATGTGATCCACTTGTTTAAATGAATATTTCTGTGTTCTTTTCAGCAAGCACTGCAAACTTACTTACTCCTCCTCCTACTTGAGGCTTTGGCTAATGCTGGAGTTCTGTACTGTGCTTATTGGCCAAAAGTGGTGTTTTATATCCCATAAAATGGAATATAGGGTGCACGGTAGTCAACATGAAGCAGTGCTATTGCATATCCACAGTTCAGACTAGTAGAATCAGTGGCCTTGCTCATGAATAGAAAGTAATCATAGAAATGTTAACAGAAGAGACAGAGGAGAGGAACTGCAGTGAAGCATGTTTGCTGCACCTTGAGGCTCCGCTGGTTAATAATGTCTTGTATTGGGAGACAGCAGGTACAGCTGAACCCTGCCTGGCTTGGGATGGTGCCTCACATGGGTTTGATCTTCAGCCCTTCCTTTATTTTCTGGAACACACAGATAGTTTCATGAGAACTCCTCATGGCTTTGGAGGCAGTGAAACTCATAAGAACCCTGAGGAGTTACCTCTTCAGTCACCTCTGGTTTATGGTAATTAAATGGAATTCAGGAAAAAACCAGAAACCCAACATGTAGAGGCCTTCAAAAATAATTGCATCTCAGGAGTTTAAGATTTATTCTCTGAGGCGCTGCTGGAGAGTTTACAAACTGAAGAACAGTACGAAGACAGCTGCAAAGCTATCTATTTGCATGAATTTTAAACAACACTGCACTTGCTAATTCTCTCGTGCAGAATACTGCCTTAAACAGGGGAACTATCACATCGGTGCTTTTTTGTTGTTTTTTTTAGCAGTATGGCTTAATGCACAGGATATGTCTTGGGTTTAATTTTCTAGAAAGATAATATCATCCTATCTTCATTGGCTACCCTGAGCACAGTAGACATTTTTCTGGGTTTCATAGGAGAGGTATTGCATCACAGTAAGGGATTTATAAAGAACAGAAGTCTTCAGTGCAAGCATAATGATGATCTTCCTATGGTTGTTCTTAGATTTTATTGGAAAAATTCCATTTAACATGTAAACATTGTGACTGATATAGACACAGGATAGTACAGGTGCACCTTGGATAAAGCACGAACCCAAACTTGCGCAATATAAGGAAACTAAGGTAATCCTGGGATCCTGTGTTAGTAGTGGGAAATGTATCTCTAATTCTGCTCCAACAAAGCCCACGTTAAAACTTGCTTTTCCAGTTGTTTTTTCTAACCCTCCACTGTTCCTCCTACCAAACCCTTTAGTTTATTGTTCATCTATTTACAGCTCCAAAACAAGCCTGACAGGCAAACACATTATATTACAGATTTTGATGGTTTTCACCACGATCCTGCATCCTTCACTGTTCAGGACATCCAGCACTTAGCACACATATTCTTTATTTCTTTGTATTTTCCTGTAGAATAGCCTCAGGATTCACTATGCATCATTCCTGGCAACTGTTTTCTTTGTGGTCTTTCAGTTGATACAAACAGACACCATGGCATTAAGTGGCAAAGGCAATGATGAATGTGATACCACCTCACCATGAAGTTCGGAAGTAACATGCAATATTGCTTTGGCAGTGCAGAATTAACAGAATTAAGTTGCACTGCACTAACACGTTGCTGTGCTTGATCCTCTTCAGTACATACACACTCTTATCTGCAGCTAGTAAATGCAGAGGAGTGTGAGCTGGTGGATAAGATGCTTGAGATTGCCTCACACCCTTGGGGAAGGAGGGTCCACGAAGACCAGCATTGCAGAGTACCCAGCTGCTCTTCTGCAATTTGTTTGTGTATCAAGGCTCAGAGGCATAAAAGTGCCTCTGTGCAGGAGCTGGGATAGGAGCCTGTCCTAGGGGGATAATTCCCCTATTAAGCACACCACGCTTTAGTCACAAGACAGGGGTTCCTCTAGTGGACAAAGTCTTTATTCAATGCAAAGTGCACCGCTTCTGGAGGAACAAAGCAGAGACATGCTGGTTGCTTGGCCATTCTTTTACTTTACTGCTTCCGCGCAATATTTTCATATGCAAAGTGAAGAATATGTGGGATTGGGAGGTGAAGGAGAGTCCCCAGAGAGAGTAATTGTCATTAAAAATAGTACCTCATGTAAACATGCAAAAGGGACAGAGATTAAGTTGCTTATGCAATATGCAGTTACCATTTTCTGAGCTTGATTTGCATAATTATTGATATTTTAAGTCATTTTTTGTAGGGAACTCATAAAGTTTTGTATTTCAAGGAAAAAAATGAAGAGAAAAATTGAACTGTCTTCAGCTATTTTATGGAAATATGTGTACTATGTCCCATCAGTAAAGTGGAAGCTTAACGCTTTCCTTTCCAGATGGAAACAGAGATCATTTTCTTAGAGAACTACCTCCATTCTCTAATAAATGCACATGGGCTCCAAGAAAATGTGACCACTGGGAAACTCAGGCACCCTTTTGGAGCTGCAGTTAACAAACACTACACACACTTCTCAAGTGAGAAGTGGAGTATAAGATAGTTAGATTACCAAACACATAACTATTCTCTGAAAGATACTGACCTGTGAAAGTTTCCAGAATTTCCAAATACTTAATCCTGCCTGTAAAACTCTCCTAGGTACCTAATAATTCGCAGGGGAGTATTTTTGAAATGAGATTCAATTTCCTGACTTGTGTGCTTTGAAGTTGTTACCATAATTTTCCCTATTTTCAGCTTTTCAGCACTTTCCCCTCAATCACAATAGCTAATTAATAAAAGTTTGGAATTATTTTAGAAACAAACCACATTTTCCCCTTATGAGTCCTGTGCTAGGAAACAAGCCAGTGATTTTTTGATAAAAAGTCGGAGAAAAATTACATGAAACTTCAACTGAAAATGTGAAACACTAGAAAATTCAGTGACTACACGTGGTCTTTTCTAAAATAAATGCATAGACAACCTTAACCATGTGAATCAATGTCATGATAGTAAAGATACTACACCAGAATGTTTAATCATCTGAGTAAGCTTATTAACACATGGATTCATTATGAATTTCATCTTCCCATAAAATGCATAATGCAATAAGTTATATAGCTAAGTAAACATGTAACCAAGCAACAGCCTCTTAAGGATATTGTAAAATAGCTTTGTTTGTTTGTCTATTTGTTATTTAGTGCATTCATAGGGATCTGGCTGCACGAAATATTCTTCTTACTCATGGTCGAGTAACAAAAATCTGTGACTTTGGCCTGGCAAGAGATATAAGAAATGACTCAAATTATGTGGTCAAAGGAAACGTAAGTATATGTGATCTTTTATCTACCTGTTTTTAGTAGGGGAGATTCTGTTGTCTTAACTTGGAAAGATAAGTCTTTCTTAGGCAGAAATCTAGATTTCCCAATTCTGAGATATGTCGGTGCTGGTCAGGAATGTTAGGAGGGGCAATTCCTCATGGAGGTGTGTGTGCTGATAAAAGCCCTTGGTGTATATATGTTGTTACACTGGAAAAAAATATACTCGTATCTCAGTGTGTGTTATAGTGAAGGAGAGGTTTTTTGCTGCACCAATATAATGCCCACTCTTTTGTATCTGAACGTACTAGAAGTTACAACTCTGTGTGTAGTTGCAAGTTTTGCCATTGGAATATTGTGGTAGCGCAATCCTGAATATAATTATTTTGAAACTTTCTCTGGGCATTGCTACAATTGTCCATTTCTGAAATAGTTTATTTTAAATATACCTAAATAATCAGGGGGTTGCCTTCTGCTCTTTGCTATAAAACATCACGCAGACAATGGAAACTGTATTCTGAAGTGTAAATGTATTGATTAGGACATAGTGGGAAGCAAAAGAACCTTGGTTTTCTCTGGTTGCATATACAGATTTTAACCTTATATGTGTAACAAATACAGCTTTAACTTGCAGCTATATTTCAAACTCTGTAACAGGGTTGGAACAAGACAGTATATTTTGATAAGGAAAGTTTAAAACTTCCCGTGTAGAAGAGTACCAATCACACTAGTAGCTACTAGACCTCTGGAGTGGTACAAAGACAACTTTGAAGTGATGCACATTACCTTGGCAGCAGTCAAAGTCCCCTTAAAGTGTTAGTGCAGTATAAGGACCCCTACTACAAAAGAAAATCCAGCTTGCATGTGGTTAAGCTGGAGAAGCGTGCCACAAAGTATAGATATTTTGCATCTTATTTGCACTGCCTGGATTAGTGTTTTGAGTCTGCGTCAGTTGCAAGCAGCCAGCCACTGCCTTCAGAGTGCGCATGCTTTCACGTGCACTGTTTCTCAAAGGAGAGAAGATCCATGTTCAACAAGGCAGCCCTCCTCCCAGCTCAGCTGAGTGCTCCACAGTTAGGGACTTGACAACTCAGAAACCAAAGCTTGCCCATCCTGGCTTTAGGCAAACTGGCAAAGAGAGAAAATGCCACACCTGAGCATTTCTCACCAAAGTGGTTTGCCACACTTGGTTCACCTCAGGCAGTCCCTGGCAATTCAGGTATCTGAGTTAACCTCTACTGCTCTGCTGTCAACCAGCAGTCCCTGATGTCCCACAAACTTACAGCAACCCTACTTTAGGCTATGGGAGAGATGGGTTTATTGGTTGTCTTCAAAAACAGCATTGGTATCAACCACTGTGTGCCTAGAAGTTGAGGTCAGGGAACAATAGGAGCTGAAATAATTCAGGAATGACAGTTATGGCAAAATATTAAGTGGCATAAGTGTAAGAAAGCTGCTTTCAGAGTCAGAGTCAGGTCAGGAGCTGCTTGATCAGTCAAGGTTCCTGGGAGTGGGAAGTGCAGACCAGCATCTTAGGAGGGAAGTGGGCAATAATTAAGTTTTAGTTGTCTAGGCTACCCTTAAGTTTCCTGAGTGGCCTGAGAATAGGATTTTATATAGCCTGAAAGGGTCAGAAGAGGATAGGCTGCAGCTGCCTGAGGAGAGAGGAAGCAGTGGCTGCAGGAGGCATCTAGTTGCATCTAGCCTGATCTTAAAGCAGATCAGGAGTGCTGATTGTTATGGCATTGCTAGCCATGGACAATGCTGGGAGGCAGTGCTGCTGACAGCAGCTGGGGGCTTGGCCAGGAAGAGTGTTTGCTGTCTGTGTTGTTCAGGAAATAACTCCAGTTGCCTCTCTGGTGAGCCAGACCATGGCAAATGCTGCCTTTCTTCCACTTGATTTCTTTTCCTTTCCATTTGCCTCATTTTCTGTTGGGCCTCCTTTCCTCCATTAAGGCACTTGCCTGTAGTATGGTTGAAATATATCTTTGGACACATCATTGCAAGACCGCTTAAAAGAAAGAGATCTGGTTTCTCCCACAGCAGGACAAATGCTTAGGACAGAAGCCTGACTGATTCCTATTGTCAGACAAAGAAAGGGCAAAGCAGGGAGAGGAAGGTGGAAGCAGATCAAAAAGCTTTCTGTGCTCCTTTGCTCCAGTTAGCATTCCTGTGGGATATTTGTCCCCACACAAATTTATGAAGAATGATGGAATCGTTTAGTTTGGAAAAGACCTTTAAGATCATCAAGTCCAACCATTAACTTAGCACTGCCAAGTCCATGACTAAACCATGTCCCTAACCACCACATCTACACATCTTTTAAATACCTGCAAGGATGGTCACTCCACCACTTCCCTGGGCAGTCTGCTCCAGTTCTTGACAACTCTTTCTGTGAAGAAAGTTTTCCTAATATCCAACATAGATCTCCTCTGTTGCAACTTGAGGCCATTTCCTTTTGTCCTATCATTTGTTACTTGGGAGAAGAGACCAACCCCCACCTCCCTACAACCCCCTTTCAGGTGGTTGTAGAGAGCAATAAAGTCTTCTCTGAGCCTCCTTTTCTCCAGATTGAATGACTCCA